>JAOUZG010017314.1:4177203-4197621 GCA_026289955.1 Argiope argentata
GAAGTGGTACAATTTACCCACTAAAAGTAATGCCAACTTTTTTCTCTCACAAATGATTTACCATCTATGGTTATCAACAATGCGCTCAGAAACAGACATACCCAAGGGTTTGAATAAAATTAAGTGGAATTGGATGTTGACTATTGGCAACCCCAATATGAATTTAAAGGTTATATGATTCGAATATAACATCGAAATTATTTTATAAGATTAACATAAGAGTTTAGATTTCATGCCCAAACAAGCATTTCTATGCTTAAATACAAGCAGATAAACTAATTTAAATGTGAACGAGTTTGGCGGATTTGATTTAATGTCATAAGAATATGATAAGGTCTTCTAGTTCTGGAAATAAAATGTAAGCGCAAGAAGAAAAAAAATGTTGTTGTTACTTATGGCACTTGCCATGGACAAGCCCCCTGCAATTACAGCAGCATATTTAAGCCGAAAGGAGCGTCTCTTGTTTTTGAAGTAATGCCAACTAAGGCCAAAAGTACGACTTTAGCTACACACTCACCACATTCGCTTTCACAACCCCTTTTTACAGGGGCGCACAGTCCCACATCTCACAGAAAGCACACAGAAGAACAACCATGTCCGAACAGGGACTCCCCTAACACGAGGAAGACGCGCTACCTCTGTGCCAGAAAGCAGGCAAAAAAATTTAATATTCTATAACAGAATCAAAGAAAACTGTTGTAAATGAAGAAAAAAAAAGCAACAGTTCAAAAATTACAGTAAATAACCAGCGGGTGTTTTCATCTTCAACATTCGTTTAGGCAAAATATCATGTTCTGTATTCCGTAGAATAGTGGAAATTTATTTTATTATTTTCAGTACTAGAAGGAATTATAAAAGTATTATCCTTAAAAACACTTAAATTATGACTCTTAATAAATTTCCATTTGCGTAATTAAATTTGTAATAATCAAAGTTGCGTTTTAAAACCTGCATGCAATTTTTTTACAGATACCTTCTTGAAAGACGCATAGAAGGTGCTTTACAATACATAATTTTTAAAATTGCTCTTTAGTTGAAAATTATTGTAATTATTGAAATTAATATATCAAAATATAATTACCACGGACCAGAAATTTAGAAAAATTTTTACTGTTAACAATGAAATCCAGAAAACAATGAAGAAAATTTTGTCTACTTGAAAACAGTTATTAAATTTTTTTAATTTTTTTAAAACTGATATTCGAGTTGTCATTGCCATCAATAAATATCAATTACCAACTAATAAATTTACTGGTTTACTAGATAATAAAAATAGATAACACCGGGAGTAGTCTCACCAAAACTTTCTTGCATGCTCTAATAATAAAGGTTTTATCTCAATAAACATCTTGCATAGTACTGGCGTACGATAGTTATGAAATATTTATCATTTTTACTTAATCTTTCGGGCCATATTTGGCGATAAATCTCAGCCATGGGGTTAATGATGTCCGAAAATCGACTGTGTTTTAGACTCGTTTTTCTCAACCGATTGAAACAAAAAATTGAAACAAAACTATACTTATAGTAACAAACTCATATAACAAATTTGATAAATTTAAGTCGTTACAACTTTGAGTTCTTAACGATTCATCCAATAGAAATTGAGGAATACACTTGATTTATCCTTGATTAGTCCAACGTTGTGTGGACTTTTCCACCGTTCCGTCAAGTAAGTGCTGAACTAAGCTGTGTGCCTGTGTTGTCTATTGTGGAAACAGCATCGAGTTTTTTGTGGTGTAGTCAATCATGCGGTATTGAGTCGAGGGTTGGATAAAGATAAATAGTGGAGTCATGAGGAATTTCAGGTGTATTCCTCAGTTCCTATTAGATGAATCGTTAAGTTTCTCGAAGTTTCCACCAATACCTATTTTGTCACTAAAGTCTCCAAATGATCGCCAAGTTTGTCACCAAGCTCTGAGATCACTGACGCGACACCCGATCAGCACCCACAGGGCTGATCGTACAACGGTGCTTACGTATTTTTCAGTCGATCTTTTTTTGCCAAATTTGAAGGCGTCCCCAATGAGTTACTAAACCGCCATTGTTTAAAAAATTGTTCAAACCTTGACTGTCATCCACTACTTTTTTGGTTTCGTTGGCGGTTTATCGCCAAATTTGAATCCGTCACCGATGAGTTATTAAACCATTGGCGTCGACGGTCTAATACATAAGTATCCGTACAACGATCTTTTCAGTGATTCGACTAACCATGTTGGGGAGCAACTTTACAGGATTGTAATAATATAGTGTATATTTTTCAATACAGGAAGATTAATGCAAGTTACATAAAACACATAACCCTCTTAGCTGAAAGTTTATCTTGACATGAAAGCTCATGACATAGCAAACTTAATAAGTTCCAAAGAATTTTTCAGAAATATTTTTTTTATATTACAGATATCTTTTTTGATATCACTAATAAATATAACATTTTGAATTTTCTTGTTTACAATATTTCTGTTGAACTAATCCGACAATATTTACTAAAACCATTATTTCCTACTTTACTCTTTTTAGGTCTGGTTTAAGAACAGGCGTGCAAAGTGGCGCAAGCAGCAGAGAGAGGAGCAGGAACGCCATCGAAGAATTCAAGAAGATCGAAGCGCACACCCTACGAGGCATCTCAGCTCCAGCGACGACCCCCAGTCACCTTCACTCATAGGAAAATTGAACCCTCCTGGACTTCATTCACCAGAATTCAGGAATAGTAGTGATCCCCCTAGCCTTCTCAGTCCACCCAGCCTTCTCAGTCCTTGATGGACTTAGTGGTCGTTCTTGTATGGTTGACCAAATCATCGAAAGAAAGTTTTTGGACAACACCTATGATTTTAAATAAATTTACAAATAAATGTGACAGAGGAAGTCATAAAGTCACCAGTGAAACTTTTGTTCTGTTTAATTTTTACATTATGAACCATGTGAAATATCGGCTATTCTTTAAGAAGGGTAAATTTGATGAAGAAACTGGAAGCGATTCCTGCTTTATTAATCAATTTACTCGTAATGCTTGGTGTGATTGAATATATGGGGAGAAAAACTGTCTGGCCGGGATGGCCTGGTTGTTAGAGCATTGGACTTCTACTCCTTAGGTTATTACGCATATTACTAGGAGGAACACCACGAAATGCAGGGATAGTCTGGTTGGTAGAGCGTTGGACTCGTACTCTTTAGGTTACGAGTTCGAAATTCAAAGTTCAAAAGATTCCCCGAATGTGTGACGGCTGGCGTTCGTTAAATCTGTTCGTGGTCGCAAAGTCCTCCATGTCGAGAGTAATATCACTGAGGGTACTGGGGAAGAGGTGATCGTTTTCTGTTCCAGGTCTAAATTACGATCTGAGATGTGTAGATGAATTTGCATGAATGAAGTCTGCCCCCTAAAAAGGGTTGTGAAGTGTCCACGGCAAGTACCATTAGTCACGACAACAAAACTGTCTATTGGGTGATTAAACACTAGTTTTTAAGTGGTATGACAATTTTGATAGATCGAGATCAAATAATAAAAATATTGTTTGAAAAATGTGTTTACGCTGGCTTTCTGGCACAGAGGTAGCGCGTCTTCCTGGTGTTCTGGGAGTCCCGGGTTCGAGTCTTGTTTTGGGCATGGTTGTTCTTCTGTGTTTTATCTGCGAGGATGTGCAAGCGACTTTTATGAGTGTGTAGCTAAAGTCATACTCTTGGCCCTACTTGAAACAAGAAACGCAGATCTTCGGCTTAAAATCTGCTGATGTATCAGCGGGGCTTGTCCATGGCAATTGATATAAGTAACAACAACACAATATGTATATCGTCTATAAGAAAAATAACTTTTCAAGCAGTTGATAAATAGCGATGTTTGTGTGGTCATTAAAAAAATTTAATCAGCAAACTTCAAATATTTTGCTCAAAAATCCTAAAATTATTCGTCTCTAATGGATAAAGGTCCACCTGGTCATTATGGTAATGAAAAGGTGGACAGTTTAACATGTGACTACAGATAGTGTAACATAGCTCATCCAGGAATGGCAGAAGCTGTATGGTCTGACTCTCATCAGTTGTATTAAGGCAGAATCAGTGGAACTTTCCACAAACGAATTAAAGAAGTTACGTTTAGTTATATTAACGTCCCGTTGTAAAGCAACTCTAGGGGTATTTTAGGACGAACCTCGTAATTTTGAACCATGGTCAGATGAAAAGGACGACACCTAAGCTGGCACTCCCCTCTCCACAGCAAATCAGCGGGAGAACCTTAGGCTTTGATGGATTTGTGGTGAATGCTATATAAGCCAGATAACATCCCTCGGACTGAAGTGCACTTTTGGCCCAACGGAGATGTTACTCTGCTACTATCCTGAAGATTTGGAGTTCGGGCCTAGCGCAATCCGCCACACACCGACAGATTTTAAGTTCAACAGACCCCCTTACACGACGGTTTTTCGATGTAATCGGGTCTCGAACCTACCCCTCCAACTCATACGCCGAGAACTTACCACCAGTGTCATCGCGGCCCATGGATAATAAAAGAAGCAAGATATAAGTGCAATACGAAAAAAAAAATCATTTCAATTCAGTTAAACTCTTATCTCATTCTAACTAAATCAAGAACATAAAGATCATAATCATTATAGCACTTGTTCCTATCTAGCTAACTTCATAATGTTAAGCTGAATCGTACCAACCAACACGACTGGAAAGCAACTAAGAAACGTCTTTATCTATCCTTTTACAACACGATTCTATCTGAAGGCGTTAGTCTTGAACCCTAAAAGTATACTATGGACTTTGTTAACCACCTTCATTGGACAAAGAAGCCTGAATTTATTTACTATTAATACATTAGTGAGCATGAGGAACCACTTCGAAACGACTTCATTATCAGATCTTTTTCTCCAAATCTATGACTCTATATGCGAAGACCGAACTCTAGAAAAATCTCTGAATATTCTTATTAAAAATTCGACAAATTTTCTCTTAGGAATGTTTTTTCTAAGAAAATTTTTTATTATCATGTCAGAACATGTTGTTTCGGGATGAGGTTTAAATCCGTAGGTGAAAAATAAAAATTTTATTATCTGAACGAGCATCTAAAAAAAAATCAACTTTTAATAACGTGATGCCATTCCATTTACAAAAGTTCTGATTAAAAAAAATAGGTTAATGACTACAGCAAATAAAACCTAGAAAAATGTCATTTTGAGCACGTGATTACATGAAATGAAATAAACAGGAAATGGGCTATTTTTTAAAAATAATAAAGGCGAGACAAATTTTTTTGGATCGTTTGCAATACTAAAGTGACTCATTCAATGAAACAATTAAAATGAATTAAAATATAATTTCACTTGCACGAGCATGTGATGCTTGGCCGTTCAAGAAATGATGTTCTGACATGATACATTGAAATAAGCATAGCATTTAATTTCATTCTAATCTTTATTTATTATTATTATTGTTTTTAAAGTTTTCGTTGGACGTGATTTCCCACCTGAAGGCTCGCCCACATTTTTAGAGATATAAATTTACAAATTCTTGTGTATATTTGTTTAGAATATTTTAACCTTATTTGTTATGTGTTTTAACCTCATTTGTTATGTATTTTAACCTTATTTGTTATGTATTTTAACCTTATTTGTTATGTATTTTAACCTTATTTGTTATGTATTTGATTATATTTTTTTGTTAATGTTGTTTATGAATGTGTGCCACCCAGCGTCCTGGCATAGAGATAATGCGTCTTCCCCTTGCTCTGGATGTCCCGTGTTCGAGTCCCAGGTTCGGACAGGTTGTTCTTCATCTGTGTTCTATCTGTGAGGTGTGTGATTGTGCCCTTCTGTAAAAAGAGATTATGCAAGCGAATGTGTATGACGCACTTTTGGCCCTAGATGGCGCTACTAAAAAAAGAGATGCTATCTTGGCTTAAAATCGCTGACTTCATCAGCGGTCTTGTATATGACAAGTGCCATAAAAAACAACATTAATGTGGGCTATAATTTGTAATGTTTTTATTTATATTAGCTTTTTTGGTATTTTTATTGTTTAAACTTATTATGTGGTAAATAATTTCAAATCCATTTGGTTTTACGATGAACTAACAAAAAATATCAACGTCATTGATTTTTTTACCTCATCTTTTTTAAATTTTTAGAAAGATCCTATACTACACAAGGAAATGTTTTAAATTTAAATTTACACTAATTCCTGAACATTTCCTGGCCGTTTATTTAAGGTGACACAAATAATTTTGATAAGAATCTTATTCTGCTATTTGTCTAAGTTAAATAGTATGATTTGAATTCTACTGGAAATTCGTTATATAGAATATTCATATGTAAACTATAAGACTCAGGGGAAAGTTTTAATTGTAAATTCCCTCAAATTCCTATACATTCCATAATATTTGTTGAAGATGAGGTAAATAATTTTAGTTATACGTCTAGTCAAACAATTTGATTTCTTTTATTTATGTAAATAAATTCGACATTCTTAATACGATAAACAATTATTTTTTTATATACATTATATGTCTTAAGTATGTAATTTCCGGTTATGAAAAAAAATGATTTTTATTTTAATTGCTACAATTGTGCCTGTTTCAAGATATATTATATTTATTTCATTTGTGTTTATATTATTTCAATGGTCACTTACTCATCACTCATTTGTGAAATTGTATTAGTTTAGTGAAATCACCTGTGGAAAGTGATTGGTTCTAGAAAGACTTTGTTGGGATGTTTCCAAAAAGCCATGGTGCAAAACCATCGCTAAATACTTTTTGTGCCAAAATCAATGTATATTAATAAAAGAATAGTTGATCTCAATCTGATTCTCTTTATCACACAGAAAACAATTTTTTTTTGTTAAATAGGAGAAAAATATCTTTTTCTCGATTAAACATTTACCAGAGTTGGAAGTAACGATGTATAAAATTAAAGATGAGAAATTATATTAGGTGGTTCGGATTCCAATGAAACCGATTTTATTTGTATCCATTGATTCCTTTAAATTTTTAACTTTTATAGAAACTAATTTCCAAAATTTTTAATTTGGTAGCAATTACTGAAGTTACTTTTAGGACAAATAATATATAAAATTGATTTATATACAATTCCGAAATGTTTTTAATTTTTTTAGTAAAAATGGTTGTAGTTGCTGATTCACGATTCACGTTAAGAAATTCCTTGATTCCTTGATTGATATGAAATTCCTTGATTCACGTCAAGAAATTCCTTGATTCCTTGATTGATAAATTCCTTGATTCACGTCAAGAAATTCCTTGATTCCTTGATTGATAAGAAATTCCTTGATTCAAGTCAAGAAATTCCTTGATTGATAAATTCCTTGATTCACGTCAAGAAATTCCTTGATTGATAAATTCCTTGATTCACGTCAAGAAATTCCTTGATTCCTTGATTCACGTCAAGAAATTCCTTGATTCCTTGATTGATAAGAAATTCCTTGACTCACGTCAAGAAATTCCTTGATTCCTTGATTGATAAGAAATTCCTTGATTCAAGTCAAGAAATTCCTTGATTGATAAATTCCTTGATTCATGTCAAGAAATTCCTTGATTCACGTCAAGAAATTCCTCGATTGATAAATTCCTTTATTCACGTCAAGAAATTCCTTGATTACTTGATTGATAAGAAATTCCTTGATTCACGTTAAGAAATTGTGGAAAACTCTACAGAAGTATTTTTTAACTTCTAATTTATTTTCTTACAAACAAAATAAAGACAGTGAAATGATACGTTTTTAGCAAAAGCAACTTGGAGCTTTTGGTTACATATTTTAGATTCACGAAGCCAAAGAAATCATGCCGACGTCCTGGTGCAGGGGTAGCGCGAATTCCCTGAGAAATGGCCACCCTGAGTTCGAGTCCCGTTTCAGACAAGGTTGTTCTTCATCTGTTCTATCTGAGAGATGTGTCCCCCCACCCCTGTGAAAAGGGGTTGTGCATACGAATGGGATGTTTTAGTAGTTAAGACGTACTCTTGGCCCTAGTTAGCACTATTTAAAACAAGATATGCATCCTCGGCTTAAAATCGTTGACTGTATCATCGAGCTTGTCAATGGTAAGTGTCATTATAAACAACCACAACAAAGAAATTTTTTAAAAGAAAAATTACATCTATCTGTTTATTTGTTCACAAATCGAACAAAAACACAAAAAGGAAAAGAGTTGGAATTTCGCATGTAGTCAGCACCAAAATAACCAATTTTTATTATATTTTATCAGAAATTTTTTTCTGTCATTTCGTATGCCTATTTATTCATAAATGCTAAGAGCTAAGGAGTTGAAATTAGCCTTATATAGCCAAAATTATAGATATCGGTAAAATTTTAGGCCAAATTCTTTCTATTTTTGAATGTCCATCTATTTTTTTTTTGTATTTATGGATTAAATAATTCGATAATGGAACAAACTGGATTAATGAACTAATTTATATAATTTTTTTCAATAATATTAAGGTTTTTGTCAAACTGTGGACCAAATCATTTATCCCTTTAAATAACCCTTTTTTCTATTCATGGTATATTAACATATTTTTAGGACTGAGACTGACTTAAAAAAGTAATTACATTAGCTCATTCAAGTAATTTAATTTAATTAATTGCATAAATTAATAATTAATTAAATAATCAAGGCACACAATTATGTGTGAAGTAAGGCACAGAAACATCTGTTTCTGTAGTTTTGAAAAAATAGCCAGAACTTATGCCAATCTATATAATTTCAGACAAAGATTGATGAATTTGGTTTAATTTGATTGATTGCGTTAATTAATAATGTAGTAAATAATCAAGGCACGCTATTATATGTGAGGTAAGGAGCAGAAACATCTGTTTCTGTATGTTTGAAAAAGTAACCTGAACTTATGTCAACCTGCATAATTTCAGACTAAGATTGGTGAATATCAATTAATTTGATTGAGGGAATTAATTAATAATTTAATAAATAATCAAGGCACACTATTATGTGTGAGGTAAGGAGCAGAAACATCTATTTCTGCAGTTTTGGAAATTTTAGCCAGAACTTATGCCAACCTACAAAATTTCAGACAAAGATTGATGAATTTTATTTTATTTGACTAATTGTACTAATTAATAAGTAATCAAGGCATACTATTATTTATGAGGTAAGGAACAAAAACATCTGTTTCTATAGTTTTGAAAAACTTAGCCAGAACTTATGCCAACCTGCATAATTTCAGACAAAAATTCATGAATTTGATTAATTGTGCCAATTAACGAATAAGTAAATAATTAAGGCACCCTATTATGTGATAAGATAAGGAACATAAACACCTGTTTCCAGTTTTTTGAAAAAAATTGCCAACACTTATGTCAATCTGGAAAATTTCAGACAAAGATTGATGAATATGGTGGGAACTTGACCTCCCATGGCCTTATAAAAGGTTAAAGGGAAGATTTTATTGTCCGTATGCAAGCGAATTTTAGAAAAACAATGAATAAGTTAAAAGAAGCCACTGGCTTTTACACATATACCGTAGTTTTAAGAAAGCTCTTCTTCTTCTGTACAGCCGACCACCCCGCCGCCACTGAACATAGCAGTATCGACAGGATTTGTTGTGGCCGACTGCGTGCTACAGCAATATCCAATCTTACATTGACCGAATCTGTCGAACAGATATCCTCTTGGAGATAATTTTCCCCAAAGTGGTTAAATACTGATCACCTCCTCCTCTACAAATTTTCAAATAGTTGGAAAAAAACTGGCAATTTTAGACGTCATGTCCTTTAGAATCCTAAGATTATTTGGGACCATCAGTACTGAACTCGAGTCATTATTTTCAACTTGCAGATGCTTTCTATGATCGGAGATTTCTGCGCATTCCTTTAAATAGTGGTAAACTGTACCGATTCCTCCACAAATGCGTTTATTTTCCTGCATTCTTCCAAATCTTTGGAAATATGCAGGTAATCTTCCATGTCCTGGTATAATTTGGATTACCAGTGGATGGTATCTTCTTATTTTTATTTCCGGATTAGGAATAAAATCGTAAGTTACTCTTCCTTTTTTGGACATATATCATCTGTCAAACCATTGTAGCTTAATTTCTTCTCTCTATTCCCATTTTAAGAATTTTAAGACACCATTTGATTTGTGGACAATTACATCCACACTCTTTTTCTGTGCTGCCATCTTTGCATATTGATCCGCCTTTTCGTTAGCATAAGAAAGCTCTTCTGTAAATTTTATAGAAATTTTATAAATCTGACGAATGCTCTGTTTACCATTCAAAATTAAAAATTTATACTTTTCATTTTCTCATCAAATGATTATTTTCAGTATTTCAAGCTATTTCGTATGCATTTGATTCCAATTGAGAAACCTTACATTTCCTCATATCAGAATATTGCATGCGGAATATAGAATCGTAGAGACAATCTCCGCATTTCACAATCTCCGAAATGACCTTATAATTAAGACGGAAGAAACCGTTCAAGTTCCACCCCTAAATCTTCTGCAGTTATCATTGTTCTCAAGTCCAACTTACCAGCCAATGCTAATAACCAAACTATTGTTTGAGTCGGCGCGTTGAAATCTTAGGAATGACAAACTGATCAAGTTTAGCATTAGTCTCGAAATTAACGTACGCCTGAGTCATTTAGAGGGAGAATTATATTCGCAATACTTTAATTTAATAATGGTTTAAAGTTGCTACATTTGATTCTTTCATCCCATTTTCATTTGAAAAATAAATAAGACTTTGTTAAGATCATTTATAATGAAGAAGTTTTATTTCATAGAGATAATGAAATATTTTAACGGGAAGATTGAGATAAAATAGAAGTTTAACCATTGTCTGGTTCATAATCGAATGCGACATGTAAAAAGAAGTTCACGCTGGATCACAATCGCATTTTGCACACTTATTCTTCTATTGTTAGAAAAAAATGAAATCTTTGATTAGAAACTTGAAGTTATTATGTGAGAACATTATTATTTTTAAATAATTCTTTATCTTAATTAATTTAAGTCATTAACCAATTTAAACCAGTTTGAAACAATCACGGGACTTCTCTATCGGTCTCTATCCTTCTCTCCTTATATATAATGAGAAAATGTTTTAACTTTCATTTTCAATTTTTCTAGCTATATAAAACAAAGTTTTGGGGCTCGACCCATTTTGAAATTAAATAACAGCTATGATAACACAGTTCTTTGTCAGCCTTTTAAAAATGTATCTGTTATCAAAGAAGCAAACGTAATAATAAATAAATGCCGGTAAAAGCAGGCCAACCTTTTAACAACGCATTTGCTTACAAAGAAGCATGTGTAATAATAAAGTAATACTGGTAGAAGCAGGTAAAAATATTTTTTGCCCATAAACTTCAGACCTACTAACCAAAACATGTTCTCACATAATAATAATAAAAAAAGATTAAAATGGAATCTGCTATGCGTATTTCAATGCATCATGTCAGAACATCATTTCTTGAACGGCCAAGCACCACGTGCTCGTGCAAGTTAAATTATATTTTTATTCATTTTAATGGTTTCATTTGAATGAGTCACTTTAGTATTGCAAACAGTCCAAAAAAAACCTTCTCTTGCATTTATTGTTTGAAAATATATAACATTTCTTATTTATTTCATTTCATATAATCACATGCTCAAAATGACATTTTTCTAGGTTTTATTTGCTATAGCAATTAACTTTTTTAAAAATCAGAGCTTTTGTAAATGCATTGGCTTTTGTAATTGGATAGTGTTTTTAAAAGTTGATTTTTTGAAATGCTCATGCAGATAATAAAATTTCAATTTTTCGCCTACGGTGATTTGTTAACGCTAGAAAATCCCATTCCTAAAACAATATCATGCTCTGACATGATAATAATAATAATAAACGTACTTAGATTTATAAAGAAATGCAGTAGAAATAAGTTATTTTTGAAAAAGTAACTGCATCAGCTTTTCTTTTAAGGAAAAAAAAAACATAAAGTTATTAAAATGTGCAATAACAATCGCAATTTCTGCACTCTCTATATTCTAATTAATTTATAGACCTGACTAGTTTTTACTGCCAAAATTTTAGTCTCTTGGATGCTCAATATCATTGCAAAGACTTATGACGATTTGTTAAATATGATACAAGTATTGTTAATTTTCAGGCGAAAAGTTGTGCTTTGATGCATTCTTCTGCAAATAAAAGTAAATAATATTGTAAAAATTAAAATTTATAAATGTAATAATTCAAAAAATAAACCTAATGAAATAAAAGGAATTTTGTATTTGATTGTTCAGCTGATTCTAATCAATCAATAAAAGATATCCAAAACGCATACACGTTTTTTCCTCCTTCATGTTACGAAAGCTTGAACACTCACATCTGGGAATTTTACAGTAACATAAATGAGGCTTTTTTAGATGTAAACTTTGCGTTTTTTACGATTTGTGATTGTTTGATAGCGTATCATCTGACCCTTCAAATTTGTGATTTTTTAAAATCATTATTGTTCGAGAAATTAAAATATATATATATATTACTGCTTCTTAATAAGTATTTATATTGCAATTCATGGTGAATTGGCGACAAAATAGGAAAAGTAAAGCTTTAATTAATATCGAATGAGCTCTAAACAATATTATTTATTAATTTTATTTTAGACATCATTTGTGGCAACATCAATGAAAAGCTTTCCATTTTGTTTACCTTTTCCTAGTCAAAAAATCAAAAACTGTGAGGCTTCTTGACAATTTCCAACTTCACCTACTTAATAATCCTGCTCCCCCCTAATTAGAATTATTTAAGTAATCTCTTTTGATTGCTGACATTATATCTCCTGTATTGTAAATTCAATCTCTTGTGAATTAAATATTATTTATTAGAAATGGCTTTAATGTACCCATTGATTCGGGCGTTTTTAAGCATTTTTTTTTTCGTGAAAACAATGTCCATGCTGCAGACATTTTGCTATAGAAAAAGTCTACTTGTCTCACAATGAGCCCATAGTTTGCAGAAGTCCAGTCTACGTCAATATAATATTTCAAAAGCAAATGAATTTAGAGCAATAGTTATGAAAGAAATAAACTCAGATTTCTTTTATTGCATTGCAGGAGAAACTCTTGCTGTAACATTGAAAAAGTTTTTGAAGAGATGTTTTATTTTCTCAAAATTATATGAGCGAACATTCACTTTTATTTCTGTACTTTACTTTCAACCATAGTACACGAAACCTTGATTACATCTTTAATGTATTCCCGTTATAGAAATTTGTAATCATGTTAGTAAAGTGAAATAAATAATTTTCTATTAATATATTGTTAAACCGATTAACCAACGAACAAACAAACAAAAAAAATATTGCATCATAATACTTTTGTAACAACTGTAATTTTTTTTCTCAAAACAGGCCAAATTTTGGTATTTTGTATTAAATTTTAAAGAATATCTAACTGAACATGAATTCTATAATCCACGAAAAATAATTCAAATTATTTCTTAGATCTCATTTATGTTTTAGAATTACTGTCAAAGTAGTTTCTCGGAAGGGATGTTCAAAATATTTAAGGTTTAAAAATATTCTTAGCAATGTTTAGCAATAATTTATTTCGAGATTCATATATTACTAGTATTAAATACTATTTACGTAAAAAATGCTTCCCATTTCCTCCTTATGTAAACAACAACAACAACAAAAATACAATTTAAAGATAAGGTATACAAAATGAAACCCAGTTTGTAGCGCATGTTGTAGCAATTATATGTCAAGATTATTTAGTATTTAATGTATTTCTTTTAATATAGAATTATCTTTTATTTAATGTAGATAGTTCAAGAAGCATATGGTATAGCAACTTTTAATTTGCCTAATATATACTTGAGAAATAGCCACTGAGTTTTGCACTTGCCCAATTTTTATTTTTCTATCTATATTTAATGCACATAATATTTATTTTTCAGTCATGTCAGGGGTACAATAAGCAATATTTTAAAACGGAGACATTAAAAGAATTTCCATCATTGTTTCATTCTGAAGTTAAAGCTCATTTGTAAATACAAAAAATATTAGTAAAATTATGACAAAAAATCCTAATATTGAAACCTACTCATCATGAAAAAATAAATATAATCTTCTTATTCAGGTCTCAATAATAGGAAAAAAAAAAAAGAAATATTCGCAATAACAAGACAAAAGACAAGGTGATCCATTCGAACAATCTTTTTCCAGTTTCTTTTTAACATTTAAATATATTGTTGCAAAATACGTTTAAAATATTTTTTAAAAATGTATTAAATATTAAAAAATTTATACTGTAAAAATTTGGTATTAAAAACGTAATTTTTTGAAAATCACTTCGAAAACGCCTTTTCTACCCTCCTAATATATCTACCTAGTATATATATTTGTCAAATTTGATAGGCATATAAGTCAGACTGTCTGATTTGTATAAAGCCAGCATACAAACGGAAACAAACAGGCATAAGCTTTTCCTTTTAGTTGAAGCATCAAAATTTAGTTAAAATACCAATGCATTTTCCCGCTAAATATTCTTACCAACAGATAACATGTTTTTGACAAACCTAGACTAATCATTCCTTAACTCCTTTTTTTTTTTTTTGGAAGAGCTACGAATAATTTATTGGACGTTTATGACCTGTACGCGAATGTCCGTACTGATCTGTCCCACTACCAGACTGGAAGGAAATATAGCACTTTTCATCGAACATATTTATAGAATAGATTTCATCGATAATATACGTAGATAACACATTTTACTCTCCACTCCCATTATTATTGTTGAAGACTATTGATGTTATACATGAAAATAAAACAGCTGCGTAATTGATAATGCAAAAGCTTTTTGCTCTCCGAATTTTTCATATAAATAAATAACATAGATCATTCTATTTTTGTCTCAATTTTGTTTTGAAAACCAACTGAAGTATTTACTCTTGATTATCTCATGTACTTAGACAATCAGTATTGTGTTTTCTGCTATGCTTCTACTCTCATCTACGTCCCCGTGAATAAATAGAGAGTGATTAGAATCGTCTACTTTGAAAGATGGCACACTCTCGAATGATTCGGCATTTTTTAAGTTTGCTACCTCTCCCTTCCTTCTTATTTTTCACAAGTAATGACATAGCAAAATGCATTTTATGTTTTTTAATATATTGAAGAAAATTGAGTATTTTGTTTTCACCAATCGGACCTAAAATTTGACATATAACTACAGCTTTAAAAACAAGACTTCCTGAAAAATTCATACTAAATTTTAATAACCTTAAATCCGTATTTCTGCCCTAGATTATTTGCAGCCATACTGATATATAAATTAAAAAATGGCGATTGTAAAAAATCAAAATTAAACTATTGCTGTTTTTCTTGATCGGACAATAACTTATCTAATAGGTGAACTAGGTGAAGATTGTAGCCTTTTTGAAATAACTTGAAGACACAGGTTGTCTTTTATGAGATTTATTGGTAATGTACGTTACAGCATATAATAGCGAGAAACTTTTTTTATTTTAGAGAAGCTGAAGGGGAAAAAAAACATTCGGTATTACAGCCACAGTTAAATTGATGTTTTTGTAGAAAAATAATAATAAAAGAAAGATGATTAATCCTTAGTGTAGCAGGTCACGTGATGTTTACATGATTGGCAGCTTGCTCCGCCCAAGAAGATGACGTGGCTAGCTTTGGTTCTTAAGAGCGACTCCTTTCATACTTAAAGCAGATCTATAACTCTTATGATAATTTTTCATATTAAATTTAATTCATATAGATATTTACACTTTTTAGCTGTCATTTTCAAAGACAGATTGACCAACATTTTACCAAAATATCTTTTTCAAACTCTGGGTGATTTGGAACATGGAAATTCGAATTTTTTCTTCTTATAAGGTAAAGTAAGAATCTTATATGTGTTTTGAATCTCTAATAAAATGTATCCTTTTTATGATACAGATCTGAAATTTTGGCTTGATATGAAATTTCATATATCTAATTCATTTTTGAATTATCGTGTTCACAAGAACATAAACACTAGCAGACAGTCAATTGATTTTCAACTTTGATCTAAAATTTTATATTAACTCCTAAAGATAAAGCTTGATGATAAATTTTCTTCTTATAAGTAAATGCCTTTTTAAATTATTGTATTCACGTGTACAAAAATGAGCAAGCAATAAACCTTCTTCTTATAAGTAAATGGATTTTTAAATTATTGTCTTCACGTGTACAAAGATGAACAAACAGACTAACACCAAACAGACAAAGATGAACAAACAGACTAACTCCAAACAGACAAAGATGAACAAACAGAGTTTAAGGATTTCGTCAGAAACTAGATATACAGTAATGCCCTGCTTTTACATTCACATCTTTAATGTTTATTTCCCCTTTTTCAACATTTTTGTTGATGTCCTTAGATTTCTCATATTTATTAGACACGAAGACACTAATACAACGAAGACAAATACATAGCCGAGACGAATAAAAATATAAACATATGAAATTTCAAATTAAAAATTATTTCTGAATCAACTTAAAAAAGATAAAATTGTAGCAAGAGAGTGCAAATGTTGCTTTTACTAAAATACTGATGACTTTAATTAAATTAGAAAAAACATTGAGTCACTAAAAGCAAACTGAATAAAAAAGTAAAAAGAAATAATAAAAAAAGAAATTATGAATCCGGCCCGAAGACTTTCTCAAGAGTGTCATCCTCAGACAGAGATTCAAACAAGGGATATTTTTCAAGGACATATTTGTTTGAAGAAGAAGGCAGTTTCGAAAACAGGGAAGAGACTTTCGAATTTTTAAGGTCGCTTTATTACATCCCAAGAGCCACGCATTATGTAAAAGCAGAAGCAAAAAGTATAACACAGAAAGATACATAATGGAATAAGGAAAAGCTAACGAAAATTTTATCCCTGTGAATGTATACTGGGAGATTTTAATAGGGATTTCAGACACGTGTCAATTACAGGTAAAGGAATCATAAAGATCATTTTAAGGAATGTGGTTAGCTGGACAATATTTTATTCTTTCATTCGGAGGGGGAGGGGAACCCGTTGGTTTTCGGCCGATTTAGCAATTTTATAAAGCTTCTGTTGAATTAATTAAATAGAAAAAGTGGAATGGGATTTGGAAATAAGAGAATATTTTAGAATGAAGTTAATATGGGCTGTTAAAATAAAACCCTGGAATTAATTACAGTTTAATCTAAATTTTAAAATATCATTACACTTACATACACATATATACATATGTGTGTGTATGTAATAAAAAATATAAATGTGGTAATAAATAATATAAAATGGTTTGCAGTAAAATAAGGAAAAAAGGGCATTTAATCAATCAACCTTAGTCACTCTGCATAAATGTTGCAATTAACGCAAGCTATTAATAAACTATTTGTAAGAGAACAGACGCCATGTAAGCGTGTTTTGGAGTACGCTAAATCTGTTCTGAAGGTAAATTTCCCTCCATTCCCTAATTAACGTGGAAGATAGAAAGGGAGTGCTATCTCAGGAGTTAGCCCTGTCATTTGATTGCTGATAATCTGATTATAATGTTATACTTTCCGTACGCTTCTAAGCTAGTAAGAGGTAGTTTATTCTTTTCCGGAATTTGTAACAAAATATCCTTTTTCACTCTTTCTTTCCTTCGCTTTCTAAGATTTTTTTCATGAACTTGTTTCTTTATCTTATCACTTTTTTTCGCTTTCATTTCTTATTAATTATATCATCATTTTCTTTTTCCACCTTTTTCTTAATCACGTTTATGAGTTAGTAATTTTTATTATTATTAAGTTTACTTTCGTTAAACGTTTTCAGAGAAATGGCTCTGGTGTTTGAATTTTCAAAGAGAGACATGATCTTTGAGGGTGTTATGTTGAAATCAAAGGCAGAAAGTCTAACTACATGAATCGAATATAAATGAAGAAAAATATTCCAAGTTGTAATATATTACAAATTAACACATTGAAAAATTTTTGATATTTTTATAGATTTACAAAAATTGTTGCTATCAGCAAAAAACAAATAAAAAATAAAAGCAGCTTTTTAAATTTTACTACACAAATAAATAAAAAAAAGTTTTAAATAATCACATATTTTAAACCAAAATTAACGAAATATCTATTTTTTCCCTCATTTACCAGCTAAAAACGGAGCACGTATTCATTAATTCTAATTTCCTATTTCAATTAGATACCGACTATGATGACGTAATAAAGTCCGTCTTAAGAATTATGTTTCGTAGAAACTCTAATTAAAAATTTTAAAACCACCGTGTACAATATATGTTACAACCTACCTCTATTACAATTAACCTTTATTTATTTATTTTCTTTCCCAATTAAGATGCCGAAAAAAATTCAGTTCTAAAAGTGTCGTTCTATTAATTCACATGATATAATAACAGTCACTTTTCAACAAAAAGTAGAGAAAGTTAAATTTCACAAAAACTTATAATATGACAATTGATTATTAAAAACATTAAATAGAGAGCGAACGTCACAATGCATGGCTGATTCATCAGAAAACGCATTCGGGCATAATTAAGGTAAAATCCTAATGTAGCATTTTATAAATAATGAAATATTATATAACGTTAAAAATGTGCATTTCGGAAACGTCTGCATTTTTTTCTCTCCTGAACATTTTGTTGTTGTTTCTAATGGCACTACCAAAGACAAGTTCGCGGACTCAGGCAGCGATTTTGAGCCGAGGGAGCGCCTTTTGCTTGAAAGAGCGCCGAAAGAATGAGGCCAAAAGAATGTCTTTGCTACTCACTCATCACATTCGCTTGTACAACCGCTTTTTACAGGGCGAAGGAGGGAGGGGGATCATAGTCACATATCTCGCCAACAGAACATATGAACAAAAATCATGCCCGAACCGGGACTCGTATCCAGGATGCCAGATCATGGGACAGATGCGATACCCCTGTGCCAAGACGTCAGCTCTGAGCATTTTAAATTATATAAGCAATTTTTCGCAATTTAAACCCTCCCATACTACTTATCTTAATCAGGTTCTGACTAAGGCAGAGGTATACGGGGCAGTTGCCCTGGGCCCCCACATAATTGGAAGCCCTCAAATCGAATAAAAATATTATTTTACGTTTTCTTCTTTAATGAATCTTCTTCATTACTAAAATAGTGAAGCAGAAGGGGGCCCAAATAAGATTTTTTCCCGTGTCGCAACAAGGTTAAGTCGGGCTCTGATCTTAATCTTTAAAGTGAAGCATTAAAATATTAAATAGAGTGCGAGTGTTACAATGCATAATTGATTCGCCAGAAAATGCATTCGGACATAATTTAGATAAGTTGCTATTGAAATATTCAATGAAGGATGAAATGTCATATGATGATAAAAATGTGCATTTCAGAAACATTTGATTTTTTTGTTGTTGTTTCCTGAACATTTTGTTGTTGTTGTTTCTTATGCCACCATAGACAAGCTCGCCGAGGTAGACTGCGATTTAAGCCTAATAAACATCTCTTGTTTTGTAGTAGCGCCAACTAGGACCAAGAGTACGACTATTGCTACTCACTCATCACATTTGCTTGTACAGCCGTTTTCTGCAGGGGGGGAGGGATATTACGCATGTCAAAGGTAGAACAGAGGAAGAACTACCATACCCGAACAGGGACTCGAACCCAGGACTTCGACCCGGAACATTTTAAAGCATGTAAAAATTTTCTGCTATTTAAGCCCTTCCGCTGCTACTTATGTAGATCCTTAAAGCGCAAAACGCAGGATGATATTGTACGCATAAAATTTTGATTTTATAGGCACTGTTACTTCAACCAATTAATATCCTTTCTTTATTTTTGAAAAACGAACAAACAGGTCGTGGAGAACGACCAATCTTTAATTAATTTGAGAAACATAATCGTCTCGGAAATCTTAAAGACGAAGGAGCACGATTATTTCTTCAAAATATTCCATGTAAGCAAAAAATTAAAAACAAAATAAAGAAGGATCTGCGGCTTGAACCGAGGGACATTTTTGCGGGTTTCAGCTAACACGCTTCGATTGATCGCGTATCCCTCATCTTCATTCCGGTCGCCAATCCTGCTTAGAAAAAGAAAGTCCTTATGTCACGGCAATAGAAACGGACGTAACAGCAACGATTGCCTCCCAAATCCGGTTAAGTCGAAGCGAAACAAAAAAACCCAAAGGAGCGAGGTCTTAGCAAAGGGGATTGCAACCGAAGCCATAGTTGTGAAAAATCCGATTTTTGATCCTTTTAGGCAGAATTGTTTTTCTGATGGGATTAGAAAGAGGTTGTAACCTCGGTCTCGCGCACAGGCGATTAGCCCCACTGCTCTCGATATACCAGGCATTTTGCTTTAAATAGCAAATACCTATTACTGATCTATAAATCGATCGCCTCTTGTATATGTAATGCCATTTCTTTTCTTCTGTTAGCAAGATATATATATATATATAT
>JAOUZG010017314.1:4206804-4223890 GCA_026289955.1 Argiope argentata
TAAGCATTAACAATTAATTATTTCAAATAGTTCATTTATAAGTAAAAATAATTTGTATCTTACGTATACCTTTCCAACATATGGTCTTATTTCCTTTAAATCCTTTAATCCTTCCTACAATCCTTTAATTTATGCAGGATAACTAAATGGGCACAGCCAAGAGCATCAATTGGTCATCTTCTAATTTTTTTTAAAAAAAATTCTTATATGAGCACGACTGCCACCTTACCCACTTCTGCAATCTAGAAAAAAAGAAAATAAAAACTATTATTAATAATAAATATAGAAATAAAGTAAAAATATTATTCAAAAACAGTACGACATATTCGATAATAAAACAAAATAATATTGATGAATGCGATTCTGTTGCAGATTTTTCATTCATATAAAAATATTATACCTCTGAACTACTTGTAAAAGGATGAAATTGTAGAAACAATTCAATACAGCCTGCCCTTATAAATTTTGTAATATTTCTTTAAATAGTTTCAAATAGCAAACTTTTTGGTTGCACAAAATAGATTTTTTTTCAGAGCAGGGATGTGCCTTTTATATGGAAAGGAAATTATTCAAATAAAAGATTTGCACTGTTATTTTATACAAATAGTCAGCAATTAGATAGGCAAATCTTTAATGCCACATTAAAAAAATATATACATCATTTAATTTTGCATCAACATGCTCATATTTCGGAGTGATGATCAGCCGAATCTTGGAAAACGCGTGAATACGGTTAGATTACTTTATTTAAACTGAACTCAAACTAAAAAAATGAATGAAAATATTTGCCTTTTAATACTGATATTTACAATATTTTGAATAAGTTTAAATAAAAAAAAAGTTAAAAGCACTTTTATTAGTGTTCTAAAAAAAAGAAGTTTTTGTTTTAATTATTTTTATTTTTAATTCTTGAAAATGCCAACAAAAAGTATAACGAAAATAACCAATGAACAATAACACTAATTTGAGTGTCACTCTTTGCTGTGACAGTGAAATTAATGCTTTGGAAGACACTTTAAACAACATTCGGATATATTTATCGATGTAAAATTTGTAAGAATTATGTTTGGTCAGTTCGGTTATAAGTCGATTGGCACAATGAAGCCAAATACGATTTCTTCGCCAATGAACAATATCCTGTTACTGGTTGCTAGGTGGATTAAAAGCTAAACATTTTGATTATTAAAACTGACTAAAAATTTTAGACGGATTTTTTAAAAGTAAAACTTGAAGAAGAAGAGGTAAAGTTCAGGCTTACATACACATCTCTTTAGAGAGTAAAAGAAATATATTATATTCAAAGATATTTAGGAGAACGGGCTTATTATAAGATCTTCAAAGATTCATTAACAGTCAAATTTGAAATCATATAAAAGCAAACAAGCTGAAAAATAAATCAATGTTCTTGGGGAACAAGCCGATAGATAATGACAGAGGATTACAAGAAAAAAAAACGTAAATATAAACAGACTAGAAAAATAAGGGTTAAATAATAATAATGAATAAAATGATAATCAGTAATAGTAAAAAACAAACTGATTACACAACTGTATATACAGGGTGTCCGAGAAGTCTGACACATTTCAAAAATTCGGTTAAAAAAAATAAACGAGATAGAAAGTTAAATTAAATTACATGTATTACCTCATATAGTAAAGTTTTTTTTAAATGCAAAACTGGCCGGTAGATTGCGATACTGAAACGTTAGAAAGAGTTATTTAGAAAAGGACCTCTCCAAGTGAGCGCGCGTTTTGTGTTATGTGGTTTTTCGAATCGAAATCTGTGACTCAAGTTCAACGTAATTTCCGAACGAAAAATTGGAAATTACCCTCCATCTCGAAACAGCATTATTGCATGGAAAAATAAGTTTTTGGAAACTGGGAGTGTCCTGGGTCGACACAGAGGTGTCGTCGATAGAATTCATCGGTCATTTGCTCGTAGCCCCTGAAAATCAGGGGCCCACATCGAGGTGTATTGATACGATTAAAAAAAACTTCACTATTTGAGGTAATAAATGTAATTTAATTTTACTTTCTATCTCGTTTATTTTTTTTTTTTTTACCGAATTTTTGAAATGTGTCAAAGATTTCTCGGACACCCTGTATATTCAATGCAACTATAAAAATAATACTATAAGAAAAACTGAAACTTACTGAAATATGCACAGAAAGCAAATATTACATTATAAGGTAATTTAAATAATATACTTTTTAATCCAAAATAAATATAAAAATATATAAAATTACAAAAAAATAAAAGTAATTTACTTTTTTTAGAAAACGAAATACCTAACATTGTAAATTAATGCACCTGGATGGATTGAAGAAAAGCCCTCTGATTAGTTAGTTTGAAAAGTACACCAATAGCTAAGTAGATAAGAAAATAGACCAGAAATGCTTGTACGCATGACCAATTATTACGTAATAAACGTGAACCTTCCGTTTCCCTGTTTGTTATTTTTTGCGCTCAATAAAAAGCGAGTATTGTATAATCCTGTTCTGTGATTTGTCCAAGCGAGACTTATGAGATATCTAGTGGCTATTCGGTTGGGGAGGGGGGGGGGGGTTGGAGTGTTATATATATCTTGAAAGGGTACTAACTTGGAAGGGCTTATGGGGACAAACCAAGAAAAAATCTGCAATGAAGGAGGGGGGAAGTAAGTAATTTTGTATTTCTGCCTTATATTAAAGAAAAAACTTATTTATCAATAGAAACTTTAGGCATTTAAAAAATAAAATGAGTACTATCTTGTCCACTGTCAAATATCATTGAAAAGGTCTTATAATGTTATAATAAGGACTCGAAAATATCGATACGATTCAAACATTCTGTTTATTAGCACTATTTAAACTGTTCGTTCTATTGATAATTTCTTTTTCTATTGTTTTATCGATGCCGATTGTAAATCATTTATATATACCATCGATACATTAATTTCTTTCAGTATTGAACAAAATTGGGATTAACATTTCCTTTATTTGTGTGCTCAATGTGTGTGTGTGTTGGCGCTCTGCAGGCCAGACCGTTCGACTTACAGCAACAAAATTTGGTAAGTGTATACTTTGTGGGCCGGGAATGTGCACCTCGGAGTCCTTTTTTGAATTTTGAATTAAAATTTTAATTAATTAAAAAATAAGCCAACTTTTGAAGTTTTTTCGCTATAACTTCCGAAAATATTACACCACAAAATTGATTTTTGCATCAAGTTAAAGCACAAAAAAAAATAGCTTTTCAATTATACTTATTTTTTAACATATAAATTAAAACTCTATTTTTAATGAATTTTTAAACATTTAATTTAATTGTATTTTTCAACAATTTATTTCGCACAAAATAAAAATAAAATTTTATCTACACGAGGATCTAAAAAAAACAACAACAACTTTTAATAAAATGTTGCCATCACATTTTCAGAAGTTCTGATTAAAAAAAAGTTAATTACTACCAAAAATAAAACAGAAAAATATAATTTTCATCACGCGATTTTGTGAAATGAAATAAATAGGAAATGTGATATTTTTTTAACAATAAATGCAATTAACAATAAATAAAACAATAAGTTTAACAATAAATAAAATTTTATCATCACGAGGATTTCAAAAAAAAAAAAAAGAAAGAAATCAGCCTTCAAATAATATGTTGCCCTCACATTGTCAGAAGTTCTGATTTAAAAAAATAAGTTAATTACTACCAATAATAAAACAGAAAAATATAATTTTCATCACGTGATTATATAAAATGAAATAAATAGGAGCTGTGATATTTTTAAAACCATCAATGCAAGAAAAACTTTTGCCTTGATCTTTTGCAATATCAACATTATTAATTCATTCAAGGAATTAAAATAAATAAAAATATATTACAAAAGTGCGACAGTTAAAACTGAAAAAGAATTTTTAGAAAAGCACCAAACGATAATCTTCTGAGAGCGAGATTGATTATTAAAAAGTAAGAAATCTTAAACGAACTAGAAGAAGATGTCATTTCAAAGTAACGATGAACAAAAATCAATAGATAATAAATAGAAGTAAAATAATTTTGAATTCGTGTTTTTCTTTTTTTAATTAACAATAAGTCACGTTTTGAATTGTTACTTTTACTTATGTGAAGAAGATATATTGTGCAAATCAAAGAATTCACCTTCGTGATTATAATTTATCTCCGCATTTTCATGAATCATGCGAAATAAAAACGCATCTTCTTTCAACGAAGCATACGTAATAATTAATAATGCAAAATTTGTAAAAGCAGATAAAAATATTTTTAATCGCATATTTCGGAGACATCAAAACTTTCTAACCAAAACAATATCATGTTTTCACGTGAGAAAAAATAAATCAACTATCATTCCAAATTAAACGCATAGAAATGTCATTTTCAGCACGTGTCTGCATAAAATGAAACAAATATGAAACCTAATATTTTTGGTAAATAAATGCAATGAAAGGTTTTCTATAATATTTTATAATACATATATTACTAATTCAGTTAAACAGTTTTATTAATAATAGGTAAAAATAGGGCTTAACATCTACGAGGCATCTTCTGTAAATGGAGCACAATATATAGTTTCTTAATTTTTTGGAAGAGACATACATCTCTTAACAAATGGTCTAAATGAAATATATAATTAGTAGATTGAGGGGAAAAAATGCTGAGGAATTACGACTTTTAAATTTTCACATATAAAATCTGCTCTGTGAATCATGTTTAATAATTTATTCTAGAGAAAATAAGTCCTTAAAATGAAAGAGTGGCACTCCAATCAACTAAATCAATCATCAAAGCTGATCAATCTATGAAAATTTCAATATAACTATTCGATAAAAACTGACGATTTTAGATCACTTTATCCAGATCTCAAAGAAGCCAACCAAGTTTACTCTAGAATAATTGGCCTAGATTATGAACATGATGATTGTTCTAAACTTGCAATATTCAGAACTGAATAAATCGGCCATATTTAAAGATGATAGAATGCTTATTTATTTATTTAGAAGTTGAAATATGAAGAATATTTTACAAATATGAATCTTTAAGACCAAAGGAATTTAAACCATAATTTTTTGAAATATATTTATAAACCTTAAAAAAAATATTATTGAGAGCATTAATATACATCTAAAAATAAAATTAAAAACTGAATGTTTCATTGAATCTGTGAAATGTTTGCTGAATAATTTCTTACAATATTGTAAATTATAAAAAAAGTTATAATGTTTCAATTTCTGTATTGAACATAAAACTTCAATGTCGGACTACTCTGCTTTCAGTTCTCAGTTTTATTTAAAGACATGTTATGATTGAGTAAAGAGGTCTTTATATTAATTGAAGTTTCATCATTTTTTAATTTAATTTAAAAGTGAGTTTTACGTGCACTGATAGAAAATCAAAGAGAGATGCGGAGTTCAAAGATCAGGATTACTTAAGGCCTACATAATAGTATAAGTGAATTATATGACTATCGAAATTTAAAACTTAACCCTTCTTTGCATGATTTTTTTTTCTTTTTTGTAAAATAAATAATGGTAATATAATTCATGCTCTAGATTAAAATAAAATTGTTTTTAAAAAATCCAAAACAAATATATAATATACAATGCCAAATAAATAAAATATGTAATAATATAAATATATAATAGAAAATAATTAAAAAATAGGATGGAAATATCTATCATCATGCAAATTTACATATTAAGATCTTCAATGCTCCTCTCTTCTAAATTTCTCCAGTTAATATCACTTTTATTCGAAATAAAATCGCTGAATAATTATTAAAAAAATATTGAAGAAATCGCACGTTTCTTCAAACCGCAACAAACAACGAAATGGCAAGTTCAAAACCACTGTAATGATTGACATTTGTTTTCTTTTGACTATTATGTTCCTTATTCCGCAATAGTTGAGATAAAAGCTGCTAGCAACAACCAATTTATAGTACAACTATTTTGAGTACAGTTTTTTGTTCAATAAATGCTATGATGGAAATTTCCATCGTCATGCAAAGAAGGGTTAAAAATATTTTGCTGAAAAACTTATTATGAGACCAAGTTATAGAAAAAAAAATTGATTGAACCCTTTAGTCGGCATTAATACTGGCGAACCGACTGGTCGCCAAAAGCGACTAATTATTAATAAACTCTTTTTTTTTTTTTTTTTTTTTTGCAGAAGAACTGTTCTTCTATAGAAATAACATATGACTTTATGGGAATAAAAATTATAATCTATTATTCGACAATGAAACATTAAGAGATATTACTCAATATAACGTAATTCAAAAATAAAACGGTACTTTTTGAATTTCAATTTTCACTCAGTACAAATTGAAGCAAAAAAAATGTTTTATGTTGTACGACTGCAAAGTTCAAATATCAATAGAAACATTTAAATGAATGATAAATTCCAATCGAAAAATAGTTCTTATAAATTAAAATAAAGTGATTACTTACCATAAGATTTCTTTTTTATATCTGTATATAAGTTTTATTTACTGTTTTCTCTGAGTTAAGCCGAGGAAAAAAAGAGCTGTATTGAAAGAAAAAAAAAAATCAAAAAGTGGCATTCAGTTTACTTCAGAGAACTGCTCGTAATCCGTGTGTGTCGATACATCCTGGCAATTCTGACGTCACAAAACACGGAGGGGGGGAGATACCTCTTATCCCTCAAGCTTGTGGAATGTATCAGGCTTTCTTCACTATTATTGTTCATTTCGGAGTCCCGAAAGAAAACCGATCTTTAAAAAGAAGATTATATATATATATATATAAAATCTTCTTATCCTCCAGTCCGGGTGGAGGCTGTTGTTCATTTGTCGGGTACAAAACGACGGAACTCGGGCAGAAAACACGGTTTTGTGATGCTAATGCCAACCGGGGAGGTCCTCAGCAAGGTGGCCAGATGGTCCAAACAGGGGTTAGCATGTAAAACAAAAAGTCAACAACGAATGATCGTCCTTTTCTGTGCCCTTCTCAATAACCGGCAATCCTCCGAGGTTTAGGAGCTGCTTTCATGAAAAGTTTTCTGCATTGTGACTAGAGCAGGACCTACCTGGGCGGGTTGTGTATCAATTGGAGGATTCTATTGTGAATGATTCCGGCTAAGCCGCACGGATTTTTTTTTTCTGCCGGGAGATTAAACCCCAATGGGGTAGAAAGGGGATTTCTGTAATCGCTTTAATTAGAATTCTGTGCGTCTAGCGATAACTTAGTAAAGTACTTACAGATTTGAAGATTGAAATATTAAGGGTTGCCAACTTTTTTCCTTTACTGCCGACTTTCTGGCACAGAGATTGCGCGTCTTCCAAATGTTCTGGCGGGCCCGGGTTCGAGCCCCGGGTTCGGCATGGTTGTTCTTCTGTGTGCTATCTGTGAGATATGTAACTGAGCATCCAACCCTGTAAAAAGGGGCTGGGCAAGCAAATGTGATGAGTATGTAGCTAAGTCGTACCCTTGACACTAGTTGGCTCTACTTCAAAAACAAGAGACGCTCCTTTCGGCTTAAATCTGCTGCTGTATCAGCGGAGAGCATGTCCATGGCAATTGCCATGAGTAATAACCACAACAAAATTTAGTTAATAAATTTCAAAAAAGTACTTCATCAAAAAGGGGGTGTTATTTGTTTGCACTGATCACAAAAAGTTCGACATATTTCTAAGTGTAGTTAATGGCTGTGTGTTATCTGAGTGCTATCTGTGAGATATGTAACTGTGCCTTCCCCCCTGTAAAAAGGGGCTGGGCAAGCAAATGTGGTGAGTGTGCAGTCAAGTCATACTCTTGACCTTAATTGGCGCTACTTCAGAAACAAGAGACGCTCCTTTCGGCTTAAATTTGCTGCTATATCAGCAGGGGGCTTGTCCATGGCAAGTGCCATAAGTAACAACAAAAACACAATATAGTTAATAAATTTCAAAAAAGTACTTCATCAAAAGGGGAGTGTTATTTGTTTGCACTGATCACAAATAGTTCGACATATTTCTAAGTGTAGTCAATGGCAGGTGGTTTGTGATTTTGAATGTCCTTCGACTAAAGGTATTAAAATTATAAAAGTTTGTTTTATAAGTATGAAACTAAAGAATTTATTACTAAAATACCAAAATAAAAAAACTTAAATAAACTTTTTTTTGTAAAATATTGTTAATTGGGTATGGAAATTGTATTGGTATGTGGAAATACCAGGGTATTTCCATATCCCTTTTAATTACGTGATCGTTTATAATTAACATATAGGATTATATGCAGTGATTTCGTCAAAAATTGAATACTTTTATCATTACTTTAATTTTGAAGGGATCCATGCATTCTGGTTACGTTCATTTGTGAATGAAAACTCATGAAATACGGGTAATTTAAATAGTTCTGAATAGGAACTTATCGTATTGAAAATAATTGATGTATTTCGATAGAATTTATATACAAACATCAAATATGGGATGATGATACTTGTATAATAACTTTAATTAGAATTTTTAAGTTTTCGTGGATCTCTTCCTATAGTTATAAAACACATAAAAATATAATGGCATAATTACTTGATGAGATTATCGTTCTTAATTATTTATGTAATAACAGTTTGACTTAATATTAAATATAGATCAAATAAAGCCACATTCATAAGTTTTACATCCGTCCAATAATGATTTCACCGTAGAGGGATTAAAAATTTTGAAAATGGATATTATTGAAACAATATATGTTTGAAAATTCAAAAAATATATTAGCAGCCAGTTAAAAAAAACACCAAATTTGTTTCTGCACTCTAAATTTGTCCTTTATTTCATTTAAATATGAGAATCTTACTACAGACCGTTCTTTCAAGCAAAAATATAAATTTAAAAAAAATTAAAATTGATGTTTTTCATACATTTTCTTAAAATTAAATTTTTGAAAAATATTTATGAGTATTTTCTGTGTTTTAATATAAAATAATAAAGCAATTAAATAAAATTATTTTTAAAACTCATTTTCTTTAATTTTTGATATTGGATTCCAATTTATTTCAAATTTTCCGTGGGACCTTTTCAAACAAAATAGGAATGTACAATTGCAGAAATACAGAGGAGAAAAAAGCTATAACAGTGCATTAATTCCACAATTTTACTTTTTCAAATCTTCAAAATCTAGATCAAAGAACGCAATCAACTGTCACAAGCCGTCTGAGAAACAAAACAGTTTAAAATGACGTAACATTACATCCAATAATATCCATCAAATCTCAAGCCTCCACACCTTCACTTGCAGCCCTTGCGTTAAACAAACACGAAAAGATTTAGACTCCCTATCAGTTAAGAATTTAAAGACTTAATAGCCTCAGCTGAGATCGAAAAGGCTTTAGAATCCTTTGACGCTCTTGCAAGAGTCAGAAAATAACTTTAGTTGAAACGGGGGCGTTTAAAAACTATGAACACTTAATCTCCGGGGATTACCCGAAACAAATTAAAACAAAGCATAGAGCACAGACAAGATGACACCTTTTAATTCGAATTAAAAGAAAAGAATCGGATTAGATCTCCGACTCTGGATGAAAAAGCCAGCAGACATTGTGACATCTGCGTCAATAAATGCCGGTACTTTTTTGCTCGGATAGAACTGATCGTCAATTAAACGTCGGTACCAAACGATATAAATCTGTGGTTCACCCTCTTGCTTTCTCTCTTTTTAAAAAAAGGAGCAGCAGTGATTAAAATTCACGGGTTTGGGATGGGAAGGGGGGGAGTGACAAAAGGGATAGAAACGGGAGGGCTTATGGATGTTGGATGTGAATGGATAAGAGTTGGTTATTTCTGATTTTGAGTTAGGTTACTAGAATGGGTTGTTTAGCTGCCTTTTGGCATATTAGTTAAATACAAGCAAAATAGTTAGTTCTAGGTTAATGCATAATTTAACATAGTTAAAATCGATTAATTCGACTGATGGTATAATGTATTGATTGTTTAAAATATGGAACATAAAGAATTTGAAAGTGATAATACCAGATCAATAACTCGATTAATCTAAAAAAAATGAGAATTTTCGAAAAATTGGGACTAAAAGAAATAAGGGAAATCACGTTTTAAAATTAAAAGTGACTGTAAATATTTAAATACTTTAAAATTAAAAAATGACTGCAATTTATTTCTAAAGTCTTCCTTTTTTTTTACAAATAATAATTGTAAATAAATAAGTAGTCAGAATGTGAATTGAATTAATAATACTCAAGTTTTTTTTAAACAACAACAATTCATTTATTTGAATAAGAAATTAATAAGAAATTTAAATAGTAATTAATTTAGTAAATAATTCATAATAGTAATTAATTTAGTAATTTCAGAATTAAGAAAACAATTATTTAATATCAATAAATCTGTGCGTAATAATTTAAAAATTAATTCAAATGAACAGAATTTAGAATTTAAGACAAATATAAATGGAATTAATACAACAATAATACATCAATAACCACATCTGCAAAATAATATAAATTGTATATGAAAGGAAATAATCTTTTATTAATAAATATTCACATACCTGGAAATCTGAGCTCCATTTTTAAGTTTAAAATTCACTGAGATGCTTTGGCAAGTTTTCAGTCAAATTACCGTCGCTGATTCATTTAATTCTTGTAAATAATAGCCCATAATATACTTGTAAAAAATGTAAGATGTTGTCCGTAACATAACGCATACCAGTGAAACCAAAAGTCGAATGATATATAAATAAAGATATGATATCGAAGGGAAAAAAATTATGCTCATTTTTTAGTTATTTATTGGTGAAAGAAATGTCGTTTGGTAAACTGCAGACGATAAAATTCAAAACAAATAATGCAAATGGCATTAAAATTTAACATTATATTTATACCTTCTATTTTAGCTCTAAATTAATACACTAGAAATTTAGAAAGTCAAGGAATGAAATTAGAAAGTTTCAAACAATACCATTAAAATTTAAATTAAAATAATAAACATAATTTTTTATTTCTTCATTTGGCTTGTTGCCAGATAAGGAAAAAGCAAAATTTCTCATCTCGGATCAACGAAGAAAATCTTTGAACTCGTCAGGAAAACGATTATTTAAATTTAATGTAAAAGGAATTTTTTTCATTCTTTTTTAAAAGAATGGCAATGTTCGAAAAATAATCTTTGAAAAAAATGGTAAATATAATACTTGTTGTGGAATTTCAGTTTATAATTCTTAAAATTTTCAATTTTCAATTTAAAATTTTTTTAATCTCATTATATCAGAAGTGTAAAAAAAATTTACAGAACAATAACTTATTTTATTTGATGGCTCATTATTGTTTTTATTTTGATATCGTAAATGACACTCCATGCAAATAAGAAGGAAAAATAATCTAAAATAACTCAAAATATTAAATAAAAATGTCTACATTAAATTTTAAAATACGCTCTTTATAATGATTTGAATCTCCATAATGATGATGAGGACGTTGTGTTCGCTTTTTTAACACGGGAAAGAGGGGTGCAGAAGCTTCAGAGGGTACGGACCCCTGAGCACGCGAGGGAGAACTCTGACTTCTAGCTCATATGAGGATGAAACACACACCCACACGCTTGCACAGCCCCTTTTTACAGGGGGGAGGCACATTCACACACAGAACACAGAAGAAAAACCATGCCCAAGCCGGGATTCACAGAACACGAGGAAGACGCGCTACCTCTGTACCAGAAAGCCGGCGAATCTTCATAATGAATATTTGCTTTTCAAATTTCAAAATCGTAAGGGCAAGGGTTTGTTTTGAACCGTCTACGTCAAAAACACTTATTTTTTTTTTTTTTTAAATACAAATTTGCACTCCGAAATATAATGCTCAGACATTACTAATTTTTCAAATTTGAACTTTGGCGAATTTGACATTTTATGATATAAATACAACATTAAAGGGTCACGCCAGGGGGAAAAAAATGCAAATAATTCGTATATAATAAATTAATAATACTACAAACGTTGTATAGGGTATGGAAGTCTTAAAACTACCTATCTATGAAATTTAAAATTACTCATTCTTCAAACTCTTAAATCGAATTCTCTAATTATATCGCCATCAGTGTGTTTCAGAAACACGCCAATCGTTTGTGGAAAAATTCGTTTAAATCTGAGTTAGTCGCCAAGAGGGGTTTGCGCGGCTCCTTTGCAACCCGCAAATGTTTCCGTCGGCCCCCCAAGCATAAGCTGATTTGTGTCAACTGCATGTGTAAGCACAGATTACGGGGTCCTTCGATTGCCACTTAATCTGTGGGGCCCACCCAGGCACTGCCCCCCTTTTGTCGCTTCCGGATTAGGAATTTTCGGAGGGCTGCTCTTTTAAATTCGCACTCTATTATATATTTCCCGGGGGCATTGGGATTGAATGCGGCAGGAGGCGCGCGAGGTTTAAATAATAAAGTCGTACAGAGTGTGGGAGACAGTTGGGGTTCATTAATGCCGGATATTCGGGTGGGAAGACACTTGGCGGCAGAGCTGAATTGGCGCCCAATGAAATGGTGCCCGTGACCGTCCATTTGTTCAAAACAGAAAAAAACTCGTCAAACAAGAGTGGTTTAATTTTACGATTGACATTGATAATATTTAAAATACCGGGTGTCCAAAAAGCTCCCGTACTCCAAATTTAAAAAATCATTTTCCATGATTTTTTTTCAAGTATATTAAGTTTTGCCATACGAGTAATGAAACCACGGACATGCTTGAAGCTTTTTTCGGCGAACGACTTATCTCAAAAAACCTTTAGCCACCTCGATCCCCTGATCTGACCATCCGGTACTTTTTTATGTGGGCATATTTAAAGAACAAAGTTTATGAAGGTGATCCTCAAACAATAGATGATTTGAAAATCACAATTACCCAAAGGATACAAGAAATCACTCCTAGCATGTTAAAACGCGTTTCGAAAAACATGCGCAAACGAGTTCAGCTTTGTCTCCAAGAAAGGGATGGACATTTTGAACATTTATTATAAATGCAAGTTCAGTATTTTTTTCCTTAGTTATGTTAAAAGTGCTTTTTATCATTGGAATAAAAATAATTCTTTTTAAACCTATTGTTTTTGTAAATTAAATTCACAAATCATCAGTACGGGAACTTTTTGGACACCCTGTATTATCAATGTCAATCATTGTGACCTAGTAAGTGAGGGTTAGGAAAGGCGAAATAAATCGCTGGCTTAAAACTTTTGAAGGATATTGATATTTTATGTTGTAAGAACATGATGTTGTTTTTGGAATGAGGTTTGTGTCTTCAACAAAAAATCCGTAGGTGAAAAATAAAAATTTTATTACCTGCACGAGCACTCAAAAAAATCAGATTTTAATAACGCGTTGGCATTGAAGTTACAAAAACTCTGATTTTAAAAAAATAAGTTAATGACTGCAGCAAATAAAAATTAGAAAATAGTCATTTAGAACGCGTGATTATATAAAATAAAATAAATAGGAAATATGATTTTAAAAAAAACAATAAATGCGAGACAAAGTTTTTTGGATCGCTCGTAATACTAAAGTTACTAATTCAATGAGACAGTTAAAATGAATAAAAATATAATTTAACTTGCACGAGTACGTGGTACTTAGCTGTTTAAGAAATTGTTTTCTGACATGATACATTGAAATACGTATAGCAGATTACATTTTAATCTTTATTTAATGTTAAAAGCTTTTCTGATAATTTTTTAACGTGTGTTTGCTAATCCTTAATATTATTCGACTGTTAAATTTTATCACTTTCATATTTCTTTTTGTCTCCTAAGACTGGGTACTAAGTGTAATAAAATATTTATGTAATAATAATAATAATAATAATAATTCGTTATGTCATTAATCTCCAATTTTCTTTTTCTTCTGTTTTGGATAACGTTAATTGTTTTGGTTAACGTTTTCTATTCATTAAAATGCATAAGACGATACAGAATTAAAGAATTTTCAATACTTAAATCTATACTACAAATCAGAAACAGAAATCTATCCTATAATAGAAATTTAATTTATTCTTTTATATGGATCAAAATAACAATAAAAGTCCAAAACTGGATAAGTGAACCTGCTGGAATTTAAACACATTCCTATAAAGATATTATCATCATTGTTACAGCGCTATGGAGTATGTGGAATTAAATTTTAGTTCTGAAATGAACATAAGTAGTTGTTATAAGATATTGTCATAACATGTTAAGTGTTAGTCATCGAAGACTGACTGATTTTTCCATTCGGACAGCATCAATCTCCGGTAATTGACAGTATACTTTCACTTTGTATCTCGTTATTTACCAGTGTTTGATTTTGTACTTACCGTTCAAGTCATAACAGTCACTTCCTGACAGCCGTTAATTAGCCGTTGGTAATTGATGATATATATTTAAAAAACTTAATTTTCTTGATAAATTTTAAATTGAAGGTCCCAAACTAATACACTGAAATGTGCGCAGTCTCGTTCCAATTGTCTATAGATATCTGGTTAACAGTTTATCAAAGAAATTGGATGTCACAAACTAGATAAAAAGGACACCAAATAGTTCTGACATATTATTCCTATGTATATATAACTAGCTTTTACCAGCTACTTCGTAAGCTTGGAAATTTTGATCTGGATGTGTGAGAACTGACGGTAAGATCACAATGTTATTAAACCTCATCATTATGGTGCGGTTAAAAACAATTTTCGTCAAAAAAATAGTTTGTCGCCAAATTTTAGGGAAATAACCAATGTTTCACGAACAGCAGCAATAACGTTTCCAATCGTTAGGTTTTGATGAACAATGCAGAAAATTAATGGAAGTATAGAAAAAAAATCAACAAACGCAAAAAAATGTGGAAGCATTCAAAAAAATGTAATCGAAAATAATGAAACAATCAAAAGGAGTACTTACAGCAGGATAAAACCAAGGGAAATGAAAAAAAATTGAGTGCAATGTAAACCCAAGCAAAGCACTCCCCAAAAATTTCCAATCTCGCATAGCACCAAATGGTTGTGTATCAAAGCCCACAGAACTAATCTAAAAACTATTTATTTATAGTGCGTACCTGAAATAAAACAAAACAGCAAACGAATTATTCAAAACCGTTTTGTTGATTATTCTAACAAAACAAACACCAATTCGAATCCTTCTAGACAAAAAGAACACACTGCACATGCGTGAATTTTCTACGTCAGTTAAGGTAACACAATACAGATTAGAATTTTTTAATTTCCTTTATTATGTTTTATTTTATTTCAAATGTACTTCAGAATGAATCCGAAAAATCGATTAATTAACAGTGCTTTGTTTTAAATGCATCAAATAATGAGAAAATAAACAGAATCTTTTGAAATAATCGGTCGAAAACATGTTAAGCGTTAGCGTTGGAGAGAACAAACTGGTCTACTCATTTGGCTGTGAAGAAATTGTAATGACTTGATCCTGATCGATCAAATAAAATGGTAGCGTTTTAAACACAAAGGTTTTATTTACAGATTTACAATAACAAAAACAACAACACGTCCTCTAGGTTAAATGCTGAGAAATATTTACAACTGGATTGTCAGTCCGACATATAATACCGTGACTCACAGGCTGTCCGTGTATCCGGCTACTGCGTGTAGCTCCAGACATCTACGGATTACTTCCGGTAAATCTTTTCAATAAACTCGAGATCACGTGGTATCTCTTCAACACAGCTCTGCTCACAGCTCGTCTCGTTGTCGTATCCGCTCTCGTCCAGTCTCTAGCCAGATCAGCTGGTCCCATCTTCCGAATCGACTTGTCTCTTCCACCGGATCAGCTTGTCTCCTCCCTCGCTTCTTCCAAAACCCATTTTAACATTGGTGAGGCCCCGCCTCTCAGGCTCGCATTGGCCCACTGGAGATGCCGATTGTCCAATCATTCTTCAGAAATACTCCCAATGGCACGCCGTCATGTCGTGGGAATATTTTTGAAACATCCACCGCTTAACAGAACCTTCACAATACACCAATAGGTGCATCTGAAGGTTTTAGCACTTCTTTCTTCAAAGGGTCGTAAAACGCATATGCTGTTCATTATTGGAACTTTATCCCAGCTTGGGAGGTCCATAGAAGAAATAGTCCCATCTGGGGGTTTTACACAGCTTCATTCTTTAAAGGGCCGCCATAGCATGTTTTTTCCATTATATGACTCCCTTCAAGTCCAAAGGGTAACATCAAAACGGGAGAAACACAATGCGCAACGAAGAAAGAATTCCCTCACAGCTGTCCAAAAGTAACAATGTTCGCACATGTGTCTCTTCCCAAAAGGAGACCAGATGACGGCTTCTTTACAAAAAGAATATTTTCGGCGGGAAAGCTAGTTTTTAATTATTAAAAAATTAGCCGAAATAAATAGTAGCCTATGTTCTATTCTAAATTATAATCTATCTCTGTGCTAAATTTCATCCAATTTCTTTCAGCTGCTCTGGCATGATTGATTAATATCATGCATCCAAACTTTCACATAGATCATTTAAGCTGAATTTCCCCAAAACTCTAATGTAAATCTTTTTACAACTCTATTCGTATTTTTAACTATCATTTTTTTAAAAAAAAGATGAACAAAGCTTCAAAATGGGGAACCTCCTTGAATAAAGAGAGCAGATATCCGAAATCAAAGGGTTAATTTTCCGTTATATGATTGTTAAGCGAGAGAAAATTGAAAGTGATATTTGTGCCTATAAACTGAATCCTTGTAACATAATCATGTTTTAGGCGGGATTGCTTATCTTCATTTTGCTTGATTATATAACTGCATTAATGGGTACAAGAAGTTTACATTTAATATAGTGGCGTGAGAATAAATCCATAAATACATCAATAAAAAATATTATTATTATACATACATAAGTTTTTAATTCTTGAAAAAAAAAGGAACAGAACCTGAAAAAAAACTTTTTTTAAATGCATATAAAATTAATAATTAATAATAAATATAATCAGAATTTAAAAATATTTTATTTTTTCAGTAATAATATGCTTTAAATTTATTAAAGAAACATTATGTCAAAAATTTGATAAGTTTTTAATTAAATATTTAATTAATCTTTTTAAAATGATTTTTTAAAGTTATAGCGTATTACTTAAGGAATTGCTAGAACGAATGAAATCTTGCATCT
>JAOUZG010017314.1:4228890-4244505 GCA_026289955.1 Argiope argentata
CAAATAAAGTCCATTCAATCCGAACCCGCTACGCTAAAAACGTAACACTACGTTTCTCAGTTAGTTGCGGCATGCGTAAAGCCATCCTCCATAAAAGGCATCCTACGATAAAAAGCGTTTCTTAGCATTTTATTACTTTTTTTTGTGTCCATAAAAATTTTATTTTCATTTATATGTTCCATTTTTAATTAATTCATGCTGCTTACCGTCACCCCATATCTGGGTTGATCCATGTTCATTGATTTTATATGCCTCTTTGCTTCTGTAATTAATTACTGCCCTTGTTTTCTGTTTGGGGCAATGTTTGTAAAATCTTGGTTTTCTTTTTGATTAATCTGTCCGGACTGTGGGTTGATCCGGCATGCCATCCGACTTCTGGGTTTGAGCTCTGGTTCCCCACTTTTTGCCTTAAACTCAACTCGGGTAGGCAGGGGGATTGTGGACTTGTACTAACCACATGCCGTTGGCGAACAATTATTCCGAAACAGCCAATTAGTAACGAAGAACCTTCATCAAAGGACGAAACGTAAAATAAAATTTTTATACGATTTGGGGGGGGGCTCTAATTATGTGGGGGCCCGGGGCAACTGCCCCGTATGCCCCTGCCTTAGTCAGGTCCTGAGAATGTGGCGATTAATCATTGAATTGCGGCCATTACAAAAGCACCAAAACATTAAATGTGTATTTTTGAACTTTTCTATTCAACAGAAAACAAAATTTGGCACACAACTAAAATTTCAGTTTTATAATAATATACCAATTTTAATGTATTTAAGTCACTGCGTTTATGAGATGTCGTGTTCACATGCTTGTGAATGGACAAATTGACAGAACGTGAATCAACAGATAGATTTGTCTCAAATTTGATACAAATTTACTCTTTAGATATTAAATCTGTGCACCCATTTTTATTTATTTAGTTATCATCATTTTGTGGTAATCAAGTTAATTTATATTTTGATTAGCGGACAGACAGACTTCATTTAAAGAAATTTTGCTCAAAATTTGATTTAAAAAAAAATCTTTAAATTTGATGCAAGGCCGTGTATTAAATTTGATCTGTCTAGCACCAAACGTTTTTGATTTTGTCACAGATAAATAAAAATAATGGCAAAGATGTGTTTTTCGAACCTGTACATGGAATGGAGAGTGAAACGCAGAATTCCACAAATTCCATTTTAGTTTTCGAAAATCACGACGCAGTGGGCGTCGGGGAGAGAATTCAATACCGGTATAAAGAAAGAGAGATCACTTTATTATTCGTCGGAAGCCACACAAGTGCAGCTGCTCCTAATACGATCAGCGACGGGCATTAGCCGCATTGAGGGAGCTGTTCGGGTCACGGCACTTGGCAGGCTTCGGGGAGAATTGGCGACTGGCGACGTGATTTGGCTCCAGCAGAACACATGAGAAGAAAAAATTTCTGTGCGAAGAATACACGGAACAAAGGAGATATATTATGTTCAAAATGAAAGAAAAAAAATTAATTTCCTTCCAGTTTAAATTAAATTCTGATTTTTTTTCTTCTTTTTTTGTAAATCAGGGAAATATTGCTTTGTATAAACTGTTAGCCAGTTTTAAAAAACTTTCATTTAATGTGCCTTTTTATTATAAAAGAAACAGTATTAATGATATTCTATAAAGTATAACATATTCTTTTCTATGTTCAAAATTATAAAAGTGAAAGTAAAAATTATAAAAGCTGATTAAATTATTCCGGGCGAATGAAAATATCGATTACATTTAATGAATAATTAGGAATTTTTTTATTCTTATAAAACATCTTTCTCCGTGGAGCTATTCTCCTACAGGATAGTTTTCAACGCCATCGCTTTTGAAAATTTTGTTTTTACATCCAATTTTTAATATATTTTTATGTCCAAATTTATTTTCTTTATTTTATTCTTTCCCTTATTTATTTAAAATCTTTCGCAATTTTTGGTACATTTATAAACGTATGTTATAAAATTACTTTAATTTATTTACTAATTATTTACTATTTATTCTTTAATATTTTCCCAAATTCATTATTTTATTTATTATTCAGTCTTGTAATACTGTTTGATTCCATATTCACTGTGAGGTAATACTTCGTGTGGGAAATTAATATTTTATTAAAATTAATTGAGTAATTCATTGATAACTTTCAGTACAATCCTCCAATACAATTTTTTTACAATCATCATGCAACAGTATAAAATGTCAAATATTTTGTTAACCAAAAAATAAATTTAAATTCCCCTTAAAAATTTAATTCTCTCTTTAAAATTATGGCAGAAATTATATTAAATAAAAACATGTGAAAATATCTTTTCTAAAGATATTTTACATTTTTCTATATCTGTTACTATTAATGTATGAAAAACCGTCATTCTACAGAATATATTGGTATTTTATGGAAAGACGAAAAATGGCTAACAAGGTAAGAAACGATTCTCACCTTTCTTAATCCTTTTTTAGACTGTCAAATGTGAAACAGGCAAAGTTCGAAATCCATATCCTCACAAGAGAAAAAGGATGATATTATATTCGATGATGGATTAAACCTAACCGATGAAGATATGTTTACAGAAGAATTTCATTTCCACTACCTGCTGTGCGCAATTTAAGGAAAACCAGTGATGCATTTGCAGTCACAAAATGTTGCCAAAAATGAAATCAAAACTTCCATGACAATACTGAAGATGATGAAAATTATATATTTTTGTTTTCTTTGTTTCAAAAGTAAAAAACTCTTAAAAGAATAGCCCTATCATAAGTTTTTTTTCTTCATAATTTGCCTAAATAGCAATTTTATTTTATAGAATAAATATTACATAAAATGCCAAGTAAAAAAGGTAAATGATATTATTTGATGATATGCCTACTCTATAAAATTCGCGCTTTACTTAAGTCTGACATTCTATAAAATAACAAGGTATTTCATAAATTTCCGGTAATATTTATATTTTCTCTATTGTTCGGCATTTCTATGAAATGACGTCACTTTTAGATAGATCTATTAATTTATCGTTTTCTTTCTTATTTTTAATTGATTAATTGCAAACTTCAAAAAGTGATTTCATCGTTTGGTGTTTCCGAACTTTGTTTCAGTTTTAATTACTACACTACAGTAATATGTAATTAAAGTTTATTCTTTAACAAGTTTTTGTTTTCGTAATAACTGCTCTCTTATGAATTGTAAGTATTACTTAAAATATCTATATATATGTTGTAAATATTAGAATATACTTTTAAAAGCAAGCATCTGAACTGAAATTTTTCCGCAGATAAAATAGCTTCCAGATTATTCTAGTAATAGAATCTGTGATCGAATTGCTTGCTACAACTTATTTGTTACTTTAAACTATTTCTACATAAGCGACATCTATAAAAGAACTAAAAAATAATATTAAAATAAAAAATGAAGTCTCCGATCGTAAATTTCAAATTATCATGCGAGAACATTATTATTTTTAAGCTATTACTTATCTTAATTAATTTAAGTCATTAACTAATTTAAACTAGTTAACATATTTTAGCATGTACTATAAAAAATTCTTCAAATATTTTGTATTTAGAGAGTTAACATTAAAACAAAATTTAGTTTTCTGAATTCGTTAGAAATTCGTTGGCAAATTATATGGAGTGTCTACTTTAATCCAATTTTCAATAAATAATTTTTAATTCGTTAGAGATATGACGTATATATTTCACTCATTAACAACAGAAAAAAGGGCATATTTCATGCTTTATAAATCTGTTAATGTTGAAAAAATTACAAAAATTTGAATTAAGTCACAAAATATAAGATATCTGAAGTTGTTAAATCCTATGCTATAAATACAATCATTTGAAGATTTTAGCATTACTGTTCAAAATAAAAAAAGGACTAAATTGCTTAAATAAAAAGATAAGAAGATTTGCATTAATTTTTCCAAATTGAATTAGTAAGATAAGTTTACATGCGAATGGAGAAATCTGCATTTGTCTGTATTCCAGAATCATCATCATCATTTTGATCTCATATGTTTAATAATTTTTCATGCAGTTTTTATTTAGAAAAATGTAATGTATTTTTGCACATGATGGGATTTTTAAAACACATTTTAGAGTTTTCACTTGAATCAAAAGGAATTTCATAAACTGTGGAAAAAGTTAGCCACTTCCGACTGCAGCTTATGCTTATCGTTATTATTTCAAAATGCGAGGACTTTTTGTTTAAATCCTTATTCTGCCTTATCACTTGGGATTTTTTAAAATGATATTTTCAAACTTTTTCGATTTTCGGAATTTTTAAATGAAGAAAATCCCTTATAAAACCCATTCATCAATTGGTTTTCTTTTTAAAAAATCTCTATCATTTTTTTTTACATTTAAAAAAATTTTTCAATTGCATTAAAATAGTAATAAATTATTTTTTTAAAGTAATATTATCTTTTTATTAATGTTTTATGTTTATTAAGACAAACCTTCATAAAAATGGATTTATTGAGAAAAATAATAAAATATTGCACCCCAAGAGACAGATTGATGGATGATAGTAAGGTGCATTACAGGGTACATGTGTACTTTGGTACAAGTGTAACCTCATACTTTGGGATTCACATTCCTAGAGCCAGACAAACAGACAGCAGATTTGGATTTAGTTCAAAATTTCTTGTCTTCTTCAAAAATCTACTTGTGCGTTGGAAAGAACATATACCACATCTCATCCGATTAGCTCATGTATTCAGAGACAGACTGATACAATTCTAAGAACAAGCTTTTCAGCTTCTAGGAGGTCTGTAAATGGAGATTGGTTAAAATCCTAATTCCGAATTTTTTTGACTATTGTAGTACTTTATCTACACTTCGTACATGAGACAATAAAAATAGAACAAAAAGATAATTGAAGCAATGTTAAGCTCTGATTAAAAAAACCTTTTTGAAGCATATTTATTCTTTTATAGTACTATTCTAATTGATGCTTGCGTTACAAAGAATATTGTACTTTTTTTTCAAATAGTATATATTTCTGTCATATTTAATTAAAAGTACATTGAATGTTTAATATCAATATTTCAAAAGTGTAGTGGATAATTTTATTGGCGTGGTAGCTTCGAATGAACTCTTGTCTTTTACAGAATTTTATTCCATGCAATTCTTCTCGCGTCAAATGTTTTTATCCAATTTATTACCTTAATAATTTTCTCGTCTTTTTCGGTGAAGTTAATCCACTTATGTTTCCGCCTCCTTCTTTTGAGAATGCCAAGCGGTTAAACAAACAAACAAACAAAATATGTTTTTAGTGCTTCCATTGGCATCCAATTTTATTAAGTGTAATACGCACTTAACTGAATTTCTATGAATTTAATAATATTTGGCACTTAAATTTATGTATAAATTTCCAATTTGTTTCTCTAGTATTTGATTCTGGATGTATTTGAATCTTATTTTGATGTTGAGACTAATTGTTCTGTTTGAAAAAGCTATTAAAAATTAACGATATGTAGAAAAGTTTTTAATTTAGTTTGTTTTATTTTCTCTCTCTCTATTTTTTTCTCCAGCAGATCTCATTTTTTGATTTTTATTTTCCATAATTAACCGGGTTACGAAGAAAACCGAAAGAGTAAAATTATGATATTTGTCAAACTTCAATTTCATAGCTTTATTATTATTTTTTTCTTATTGGGCTTTTAATTTCGCTGCTATTCATTATGTCACGGGCCATATCACGCTGATTCTGCTGGTAAATATCTTTATAAAAAATATTCCAAGCTAAAAAAACAAATCTCCCCCTTGCCCCGAGGATTTTTATCCGTATTTTTTTAAAATATCCCAAGCTATAAAAATTAATCTCATATCAATAAATTTTAAAAATTGTATATACATTTTAAAAACATTAATATTTTATGTTTTAATCAGAAAGTTATAATTCAACTACCAGCTTGCAATTCAATTCTCCGTTTCCAACACAGATAATCTATCAAGATCACCCGATCGTCTACGAAAAGTCTTAAAATACCTCGAGGATTGCACTTCGGATACTCTCTAAGCCTTGTCATCAAAATGTCATTCAACTGATTTACTCTTCCAGACTTACGGTGATATTATCTCCGGATTGTGTTGTTTCCGAATACCACTGGTATTTTCAATTGTATTCAGATAATAGGATAGTGGATATAAGATAATCATCAACAACTGTATGAAATATTCCTATCTCTTACAATTGGATTATCTCTGGATTATGGCCGAACGTTGAAGTGTTGCTCTTTAGTAAACTATAATGGATGGACAGAGCTTAGTGAATCCCGCTGACCTTCTACCTCATTATCCTTCCTTCGGCAAATACCTAGATAATCGGTTTTCGGACCATAGCTTTCATTTTCTGTGCATGTAGACAAGTTTTCTAACCGATTCCAGGATTATAAATAGTCTAGATATTTACTTTACATTTTAGCTGTCACATTCTTTTTCGAATAGACAGATAATATAACAGTGTCCAAATAAAACTCAAAATTAAGATCTGACGTTGAATTGAAGTTATATTCTTTGATATGAACGTTAATGTGGTTTGAATTTTATTATCAAAATTATGAAATAATTGTAACTTTTTTCGTAAATTGTTTTTTACATATTTCTGATGCATAATAGTGGCATGGTTAAAACAGATAATTTTTTGAATGTTATGGTAAATAATCCTGTTGTGAGATAATATTTTCTGAAGACGCCTAAAACATGTTTTATTTTGATTAACTTTTGAATTTTGAAATGTTCAAACGGCCATTGTCTCACCTGTAAGAACATGTATATTACATTTCAAAACATAGCAAAAATTTTAGCTTTGTCTAAAAAGAAATATACAAACCCACATTTTTGATTAATCTATTATTATAAATAATAGCCGATAAAAGTGATTAATCTATTTATCTTATTAACCAGTTATTATTCACTACTATCAGTAACTATTCAACCTAAGCTTATTATTCAGTCTTGTAATGCCGTAAAACCTAACCTTCATTTATAAATAGCATGCAATATACTAATAAATTTTCACTTTCATTTAAATAAATGTATATGATTCTTCTGTCGTAAAGTTTTGTTTTATGAAATACAAAAAGAGGTTTTCCTTCCATTTTTTTCCGATTCGGAATACAGGAAGGTGGGTACATCTTATAAGTTTAAAAGAGCAATTCTTGTAGATATAAAAATTTATTTCGGGTACCTTGAAAATGGGTTTAATGACTTGAAAAAAATTTTATGTTTAGAACTATTTTGCTTTTTAGGTTTATCTAGATAGATATCTCAATCGGAAAAAAAACCCCTATTTTACATTCACAATTTTTTTTATGACTGTTAGAATAAGCATATTAAGCGGCCGCTTTTAAATGTGATCAGCACTCAGTACAGTGGTCGGCATGAATGGCGCTTGTGTTGTGTGTCCGCGGGTCGAGTAACGCTTTTTCCTTCATTTTTTCAATCCCTACTATTAATTCAAACTGCCCCTATACAGGGCCTGACTAAGGCAGAGGCATACGGGACAGTTTCCCCTGGGCTCCACATAGCTTGTGGGGCCCCAAATGGAATAAAATTTTATTTTACGTTTTCTTCTTTAGTGAAGATTTTTAATTATTAAAGTAGTAAAGCAAAGGGGAGGGCAAAGAAGTTTTTGCCTCGGGCCCCAATTAGGCTAAATCAGGCTCCTTATATATATATATATATATATATATATATATATATAGTTCAAATTTTCAATCGTTAACAAAATACCTTTTATTCATCCTAATGTTCAAATACATTTTTTTGAAATTTGTACTGGATGACACTTGTTGTTAATACAATTTTTTTTTTCAAAATGTCAATTCATTAATTAAATTTATATCATTTTTGATTCTTTAAATAGAGTTTTAGCATTTTGTCATGAAGGTTGAAATAAACAGGTAGTAGTTCAATTAGTAAAATGCGAGGATTTCAGTATTTTTCAGGTGAAAGTGAAAAATGCGAGTTCGATTCTTGCGATAATCAATAATGTCTTCATAAATTATTTATATTAATTGTAGTTATTTCATAAAAACTAACTAAAAAAAGATGAAAAGGAAATCTGTTGTGCGTATTTCAATGTAAAATAGAATTAAAATTCTATCTTATCCTATGGTTCGCTTAAAACTGTAAGGAAAATCTAATTGAATTTGCAAAATCAGAAACTTGAAAAAAGATTGTAATGAAATCTGCGTCAATTAATCAGAACATAATTTCTTGAAGCACCAAGCCCCACGTGCTCATGCAAATTAAATTTTATTTTTGTTCATTCTCATTATTTCATTGAATGAGTCACTTTTGTATTTCAAACGATCCAAAAAATTTTTTGTCCCGCATTAATTGTTTAAAAAATATATCACATTTTCTGCTTATTTTATTTCACATAATCACGAGCTCAAAATTACATTTTTCTAGGTTTCATTTGCTGTAGTTATTAATTTATTTTTTTTTAAATCAGAGCTTTTGTAATTGCGATGGCAACGCGTTATTAAAAGCTGATTTTTTTTTCTGATGATCGTGCAGATAATAAAATTTCAATTTTTCGCCTACGGATTTTTGTCTATCTCATTGCAAAAATAATATAACGTTCTGACATGATAAAAAAATTTTCTTTGTTTACCTTTCGGCTTAAAAACTTTTTTTTAATATTCCTTGTTACTTTATATTTATACTTATATTTAACATTTTAGCTTTTTAAATTTATTACTATAGGTATCTTTCCTTAAAAAACGTCCTTTTATACACACACACACACACACACACGCGCGCACACACACACACACACACACAAAACCCATAGAAAATAGAAAATATAGAAAAAAAAAACATAGAAACATAGAAATAGAAAAATATAGAAAACTATCAGTTTTTTTTCTATCTGCTGTCATTCAGAATAATGTCATACAAAGCCAACTCGGACCCTATTTTACCATCTTAAAATGAAGTGCAATTTCAATAATATAAGTAACGATAAATAAATTGTAAAATGAATAATTTAATTTAGCAGATCATTTTGAATAGCATGCCCAACTAAGGGCGTTCATGTATTTTTTTTCTTTAATTTTATTTAAATGGCTAGATCAATAGTAGGTAGGATTGAAAAATATTCATATGTTATCAGTAAGATTTCATATCGAAATATACTCTCCGAAAAAAATATAATTTTAAGAGAGAAAAAAATCCAGATATTTAGAAACAAAATTCCACTTCTAACATTTATCCTACAATTACAACGTATACAATAAGGATATAGCAATATACTATTTCTAACACTTCTCCAAGTTGGCGCCAAAGCAACTAAGATTACTCGCCAAGATCTGGCGCCCCTTCCCCTCACTTGTGGAGCCTCTTCGTGATGCTGTAAAGCGGCTAATAGGCGCATATTAGGCGGATGAAACAATGTATTGCCGAGAAGCCCGCCGTCTGATAACAACCGACTAAACCGATAAATTAAAAGCGCAGAAGCCTTGTCGAACGTCTTGTTGTGAAAAGGAACAAATCTTTCCCGAAATTAGAGTTTGCTACTCGGAAGCACCTGCAGTGTTCGCGGGAGGAAATGAGACGCCGCCGCGATAGGAAATGGATAGCGACCGCCCGCATAAAAGACAAAATTCACCGATCCGGCTTCTCCTCTCGTGCGATTGTATAAATATAAAACATTTCTCTCTACGCTTCCGCTATAGGAAATTTTTACAAAATTGCACTTCCCTAATTGGGATTTAATTATGTACAAAGAGTATAATGGGTGACAAGAAGCCTGTGAAGTAGTCTTCGCCTTTTGAGAATTTTCCCTTGCTGATAAAATTGTTTTTCATTTTAATCTAACCGGTTTAAGCCGCATGATAAGGAAAGCTTTGGGTATTAAATTTTATATTTATCATGTGAGAACATGATGCTGTTTTGGTTAGGGGATTTTGATGTCTCCGAAATTTAAGGGCAAAAAAATATTTTTACCTGATTTTACCAGTATTGCGTTATTGTTACGTGTGCTTCTTTGAAAGCAGATGCGTTTTTAAACCACTTCACAGTTTAGCCCGTATGCCGTACGTGCATCGATTTATTGGATTTTGATAGTTGTAAGTTAAAAATAAACCATTCATAATGATTATAATTCAGTATGAAAATTACTTCGAATACATAGATAAGTCATGTATTCAATGGATTTCCATTTGAAACAAAATAAGAAAATATTCCTCAAATAGAAGGTGTCATCTTATTAGATAGTAAAGAAAATAAACCAGTTAAGCTGTTACAAGATTGACGAAGAACAACTATAACATCATAGCTGGTATCTTATCTGAAAATTGAGGTCGTGTTCCAAATCTGTTTGCCAGCTAGCAAAATTGTAAATGAAAATTTAAAAAAATTATATATATATAGTCTTGTGATTGTTTCAAACCGGTTTAAATTGGTTAATGACTTAAATTATAATTAGTCATATAATGAAGAAATGCCTTTTGGATCGGTTCTAATTTATAGACAGAGTACTATGATTCCACATAGATATATTATCTTTGCCCCACAATCAAAAATGAGTTTCCATTTACCTCGTGTTGCATTTTTGAGTATAATATTCGCTTCGATGCGTAGACCAGCACTACGGTAGCCACATTTTTGACTGATTTTGTCAAAAATTTGAACTAGTTTACAATTTTGATGTAAGGTTCACATACCATTTATTACCAATATTTTCTCTTATTCATTCTCTTACATTTCTCACTTAACGAAAATGCAATAAAGGTACATATTGAATACATCAGATATGTTCAAATTTTTAAATTATTTCAGTCTAAAAGTAATTAGATGATCTCCATTTAGAACAGGGATGCACAACCTTTTCAGGCTGGCGGGCCAAAATATGAAAAGGGATCATGACGAGGGCAAAACAGCATGTGAATGTCAAAACATGTTAAAAACGTGAAAACACTGGGTTTTTTGTGACAATACGCTTAATTACAATTATTACTTTACTTATTCTACTCATGCACACATTATGAAATAAATAAATGAATCAAACACAATCATTATAGCTATGATTAAAATATTTCACCTAAAAGAAAGTTTCCTGCTCAGAAGCGGTTGTATAAAAAGTGGTTGATTCCTGCTATAAATACGTTGAAATAGAATAGCAGAGGAAAACTTTATGGTAATTATACAGAAAACACAATTTATATTTTGAGAAATAATAATTAATAATCAAAAGAAGTAAAAATGAATGAGGTGGCTGGGACTGAATATTTGATGTTGTTAAATTTATGTTGGGCTTAAGATTGGTTGTGGCAATACGTAGAACAGAAGAAAGGTTCCCATCTGCAATTCTATTTCTTATTTTTAGTTTGTTTAAATTCATTAGTGAGAAAGTTTGCCCACAAATGTAAGTGCTACCGAAGAAAGTTGCACATGCAGCTGCATTTTGCTTTAAGCATGAAAATTTCCTGGGGTAAATCTTTATAAAATTCTAATATCGGTTTTTCTTTAAATTGATTTTTGAAAAGATCGGAATTCTCTAAATCAATTAAGGTTAAATACATACTCTCATCCACTAGATTTACATCAACAGAAAATTCAGTGGAAAATACACCAATTTTTGTATGGCCCTTTTCAAATTCTGAAAACCGATCATCAAATGCTTTAAGCAAAATTAGAATTTGATCCTCATGCTGCATTTTCATGTGTGGAAATTTTTCACGTTCGCGAGCTTCTCCTATACGAAAACTCGTACTCGCAAGTAGCCATGAAGGAAACAAACTGAAAAACCACATAATAAAAAGTAAATAAAGTTTCTGAACAACTGTAAATTATCTTTTCTGATGTAGAATAATTTTCGTGTCAGATTTTTATCCTGTTTCTTTGAAAAAGTCTCATTTCTTTTTAAATTAGTCTTATTTTATTAACAAAATTCGTGGGCCAACTTCGAAGGCTACGCAGGCCAATTTTGGCCCGCGGGCCATAGGTTGTGTATCCCTGATTTAGAATGTCAATTTTTCAGGACTGCAAATATACAGGAAAATGTAAAACATGAAGCGTGGAGAGGATGCAGCTATTAATATTAAATTAAATAATGTTTCCTACGTAATATCAGTAATATTTATGTAATACTTTATTTTAAATGAACATGATATAATAATTTCACTTGAATAAGTGTCAATAATTTTACTTACACTTCCGTTAAAAGCATTTGCGTATCAAATTAAAGTGATATCCCAAAATATCATATGCATTAATATTGTGCTTTAATATATATATTCCAATGCATACATCTCCCATCCTATCCTATCCTATGCATTAACAATTTATATACATTGTTTAAAGCAGTAATCATACTAATCATATGTTATTATATTGGGCTATACAATGTTTTGATTCAAAAAATATATTAGCTTTTTTCTGTTTCATGTGGCCTACATGAATAAATTTTTTTAAAGATAATTTAAGCAATTTTTAGTTGAAAAGAACATTTGAATATTGATACGTTAATGATAAACCAATAAAAGTTTGTAATGATTTTCAATACATTACACAAATGCGAAGAAAATTTTAATCCTATTATTAATCAGAAATAAATAAAAGTCACGTTTGTAACTTGCATCATATTTAGTCTTGAAAGCAATGATTTTAATGTCCACCATATTGCAATAAAGGATATTCAGTTCTTTTATTTAGCTACACTGTGCTCTGTTAAGAAAAATCATGTTAAAGAATAAACAGAACAAATGTAAGTTATTAAAATAATAGGACTTAAACATTTATTACAATTTATAAAGTTACACACACACACATAAGAACAAAGAAACAATTTTATAAGAGATATATTACGAATTGCCATTTTTATTATTAAATTAAAAAGATACAAAGAGCGCGTTTGCTGCTATTCCTAAAAACATAGTGGAACATAGATGAATCAAAAACAGAATTAAAATGAGAAATAAAAAATACGATAGTGAAAATAGTAAAGACCCTAAAGAAATAATAAAAAAAGAAATCCGGCCTTGTGACTTTCTCAAGGGTCACCATTAGGCAGGAATTCCAATAAAAGGTGGAATTTTTTCTGTAAAAGGTTAGACTATTGTCTAAAGAATTAACCCTTCTGTGACCCGAAAAAATTCTACGTTACGAAGTATAAGAGATGCATCATATAGGACAATAATAAAAAAGACCCACAATATTAAAATTCTAGAAAGAAGGAATTTTAGAAAGTTCTTGAGGTAAAAACAATTTTTTTATAACGTAGAAAATCAAAAATTAGATCAGCACTACTATCCACTAAAGGTTAACTAAAGTGTTTTTGAGGAACTCTAGTTTGGTAAGGCAACTTGTTTTACCTTCCATTTTGATTAATAATTCAATATATTGAAACTGAAGAAAGAAATATTATGCTTATCATCTGCAAGTTGATGTTTTGAATCAGAATGCCAAATAACCTTTTCGTCTTCTTTGACGAACATTTTGAAATAGATTGTCCGGATATTTAAATTCCCAATGGAAATGTTAAGTGGTCACACTGTGATCTATTAAGAAAAATGATGTAAAACAATAAACAATAAATATACAATTAAAATGACAGGACTTAAACATTTTTTACAATTTATGAGTTTAAAAAAATTATTAGTATCGATCAAATTAATGAGGCCTGTTAAAAAAATCATGAGCTTCAAATTATGCAAAAAGAGAATTAAATGATTCAATCAATGCTGCTGTTAAACTGACTGATCGTCAAAGGAGTGGGTTATTAAAAAAATTAAAATGAAATTCTTTCACTCATCATTCTTGTTACTAATTAGCTTAATTTGAGATTTTAATTCTCAGAATTAATTTCACGAAAACTGAATAGGAATTCGATTTTTGAAGTTTGATGTTTGATAGTAAATGCTTGATTTATTAAAATATTAGCTTATAAGAATTCCACGTTCGAAATTCCACATTGTTAAAAATTTATAAATTTACAGCGCGCAAACACAAATAAATAATCCGTTTCAAAAAGAAATAAATGTATGGAAATCCAAAATTTATTTTAACGTATTAGAACTGGAAATTTGGTTTATACTTGGAGGCCAAAAAATAGAAGTTGATGCTTTTCCAATTACCATGTAAATGCTGGAATATGTTACTTGTTTTCAATTCTCTTTCAAAACGATTTAAATTTAGCGAGTTAGCTTTCTTAATTTTTACACGCTTTTATATTTTCACGGATCATTATTCATTAATTATCGATAATTAACTTATACGCGATTTTATTTATACGAATTGCGTTATTCCTACTTTATTTTCTTTTTCCTAACCGATGCGGTTTGTGGCTGAAGTATAAGTGAACAGACTGCCATCTATTATCAGAATAGTAAACAAATCTTTTCTCGAGCAATTTCTCTTCCTGAAAATATATCACAATATCATCTCGATTCAGTAACTTGAAATCAGTTATTTAATTCCATTTTTGTTTTAATTAATGGAAACTTTGCATCTTTTTTACCTGAATTTACTTAATTTCTTTTCGTGTTTTAGAAAGGATTATAATTGTATTATCTATGAGATGCTCTATTTTATTTGAACAGCTATTAATATAAAATATAGTGTATTTAATAGTAATAAACACATTTTTCCTATATTATTTTGAAGCATGAAAGTTGGTTTCGTTTAATTTATGTGAAGATATCTTCTTATACATAACAGATTTCCCTTGGAATTAAGTTTCGAACCCACATTCTTCCGATTTGGAGTTGGAGACTTCATCGGAACCAGCGAAACGTATATAAGTGTAAAACTAAGGATAGGCAGAAATAACGATTTAAGACGCAACTAATGCTCTTATAAAGTAAATAATGTGTGTGTGAAGAAATTAAGCAAATTTAGATTTGAAGCAATATCTCTAACTACTAATGATAAAGGAGAATGGATGAATTTCTTTAAGCGCTTTATAGAGAAGTGCGTAAGAGATACTTATAGTACGTCTTACGCGCTTTTAATAAGATATATATTAGAATCTCTTACTAATAGCACAATAGGCAGGAATAGCCTGGCTCGTAGGGCGTTGGATTCGCATCATTTGGCTGCAAGTTCGAACCCGCCAGCCAAAGACTTTCCATATGCGATGGAGGCTGGCATCTGTTAAATGTGTCGAGGTCACAAATTCCTCCATATAGAGAGTAATACCACTAAGGGTACTGGGTGATTGTTCTTTCTTCGAGATCTAAATTATGATCTGAAGATTGATGAATGAAATCCCTCTCATAAAAAGGGGTTGTGACGTGTGTGAGCGAGAATTCAGATTTCTGGTCTCGGATGCTCAGGGGTCCATATCTTCAGAAGCTACGGCTCCTATTCTTCCTTTGTAAAGAGGAGCAACAATTAATGGCACATTATCACATTTTTTCACAAATGTGAAAGGGAGAATACAATTATGAGTAACACATTATAACATTAAATATAAAGGATGAAAATATTATCACAAAGTGATGTATGAAAGGATGAAAATGTATACCTTTGGTGAGCTTATTCATTATTATTTTTTATATTAATTAGAATTTTAGGTCATGAAAAATTAATGAAGATTTGGCCTTTTTCCAAAGAACTGTCCAAAAATATAACATCAAAAATTTTCTACCCTTTTAAGATTAATTA
>JAOUZG010017314.1:4244905-4264356 GCA_026289955.1 Argiope argentata
ATAATTATATCAATTAATTTTCAATGCAATTACACCCATATTTTAGTAAATTTTTAAAAGAATTTTTTGTGCATCGTTCAGCAACATTTTTTGTGTTAAATAATATGGGTTTTCTCAAGCTTGGCTTTAAAAAAAAAATTCTAGACGGGTGCCCTCAAAAGTAAAAAACATGTCGATTCTAATTGAGGATTTTGTCATGATATCTCATTTAAAGCAACGATAAAAAAAATGGACTATATTTTCCCCAATAAAGTACGCTGATTGACGGTACGATTTGAATTGATAGCTTCAAGCTCAACGATTTACACGTCGGACTTTTCTGCATTATTCTTAGTTATGCATGTTGTATCACACACGTAGCATAACCCAGTTATTAGATATTGAGATAATCTATATAAACTATGATGTAAAAAAAAAGAAAGCTGAGTTCATGATTATTGGAAACTCATCATTTTTCCTTTGCTTGTACTATTTTCATACAGCTAAAGACCTTTCTCCTGCGGGTGTATATAGTGTAAAGTTTAACAAGCTCGATAATATACAAGGATACTTTAATACATACGAAAGCATGTAAATACATGAAGCAATATATTACCGAAACCTATGCAAAAACGACACTTTCAGAAATTAACAACACTCAAGTAGAAAATAGACATCGAACAATTTCAAGACCATAAAGCGCTCAGCGAAAACCCATTGATGATCAATACTCCAAAAAAAGATTTAGCTAAGCTGTGGCATCTAGTGTGTGCGCCTCTTCTTTTATAGTTTCCATGACAGGACATCGGAAGATCTAGAAAGCCCATAGTTTCACAGCTACCAACAGAGATAACACCAAGATTCCCTGAATAATTGAAACCCTTTACTTTTGCTGCCAAAGTTTGTGTCACTGCCAGCATTTATTCAAAATCCTTTGTACCTACCAGTAAACTCTCTTCTTGCATATATGACTAACTACGCATGGAAAAAATAATTGCAGATTCTTAAAAACATTTTGATCCAAATATTAAACTTCGCTTTATATAAAATATCTCACACCAACTTTCTTGAAAACTTCTTTTTCTATCTTTCTTGGGCATATAAAAGTAATCTTACTTAAGCATATAGATGTAAAATTCACCGAAATTAAAAGACACATGTGCTAGGCAAAAAAATATCCACAAATAATTATCAACTATCTACGAGAGCAAATCAAAAAGATTTTGAGCCTATTTTTTTCACCAAAAACAGGTACATACAGATATTTACAAATATACGTAGTCTTACATTATTTCTCCTCATAGTCACCACACCGGTTTAGACATTTGTCCCATCTCTGCACTAAATTAGAGATCCCCCTGTGGTAGAATTCTTCCGGCTGCCTGTGGAACCCCCGTCGGACCGCGTTCTTGGCTTCTTCGTCACATGTGAATCTCTGTCCTACCAGAAACTTCTTCAGTGGACCGAAAACATGAAAATCACTAGGGGCAAGGTCTGTACTGTAAAGTGGGTGTTCCAGATTCTCCCAGTGAACGCTCATTCTCATGCAAGTCTTCGCAACCTTTTTGAAACTCAAAACACCAACACTGAACACTTCTCAAAGAGAGACACTTTTCCCCGTACGTGGGGGGAATTTCCCTGTGAATTGCTATGGGCGTTTGTCCCTTGCTCCATAGAAAACGAATGACACTTCGCTGCTCATATGTTGTGGACGTTTGAAGAACAACCGCCATCTTAAATGACTGATAGCAGCGCCACTCATCGGAGCAAAAGGCAGATACGACTGGTACGGTTCAAGGAACGTTCACTGCTGGGAATGTATATTTTCGCTTTGTATTCAAAGCCGTATTTTGGCTTTAAAAAATAGGCGCAAAGACTTTTTGGTTTGCCCTCGTATAAAGTTCTTTACTTTCGGAAGGCCTTTAATTTTCACATTCGAAACAAAATATGAAAAAAAATATTCTAATTCAACAAATAGATCTAACTTTACATAACATTATTCTGTAGTTTTTGAAAACTTCTGATATCATCTTATCCAGACACTCAAAAATAAAATTAGCCGAATTCCAAATATATGTACTTCTCTGACAAGATGCTTTCATGAATGACTATTAACTGTTCACGAAGTCATTTACTATCGGAAAGGCGTTTAACCTTCACGTTAAAAACAAAAGGTGAAAACGGTGTTGTCGAGTGGTTACAAGCTGTAAACAAGGTATTATCATAAGGTAATTTAAACGAGATTAGTTTTGCGTGCTAATGGCTAAGGAAAGAGTTAATTGGAATTCGAATCGATTTACACAACAAAAACAAACAGAAAACAAAAGAAGAAGCTAAACCATGCTTATGACGGTAAACATTGCGCTTTTCCTATAATCGATAAAAAAAAAATTATAGTTTTATTGATTACTTAAGTAATAAAAGAAAACGTCCATCATGGAACACTTTTGACTCTTATATTTCATTAAATTTATTAATAGATATTCTTCATAGAAATTATTTGGTGAATAAAAATTAGCTTATGAAAAAAGCACGCAATGTTGGATAAAGTGAATGGAAGCTGTCAAATTTTACATTTTTGTCTAAATTTTGTAAAATTCGATATTTTGTGCACGCAAGAAAGTTTAAACTGAGATGGGATGACTTCGTTTTATCCTCATAACGAAGACAAGTGGATGGAAAGACGATTTTAGAGGTAAAATATATACTTACTAGATTAAGTATGATGTTCTTACATTTTTTTAATAAAATGAATTTTGTATTTTATTAAGAACGAATGCAATCTTAAAATAGAGATAAATTCTTCGAAATAGCGGTACTTTACTGTCTCCGCAGATAGATTGTAATTTATAAATATAAAAGTCAAAATTTGTAAATATTTTGAACTATTCAGAAACAGGAAACATATATTTTCTTCAAAATTTGCTTTCAAATAATATTAAGCACGACTCATATTTTAATGAAAGACTCAAAACAAAGAAACATGTAACAAATATTTTATAACTTAAATCTTTGTTTTCATATATATATTTCGTATCATTGTTTGAACTAATAACCTTTGGCGGCCAGCCTGTTAAGTTCGCATTTAAAGCAATATATATATATATATATATATATATACCAGTTAAGTAATGCGCATGTTTTAGAAAAAAGATCTTTGATTAGTAAGAAAAGGTATAAAACTAAAATATAGTTTAGACGTTTATCACAGGATTTGCTTAAAATTTTGAATATAGTTTAAGGAAATACAATCTCTAATTACTGAACTAAAAAAATTACCTTTATTTCTAATCATTCTTTAAAAATTGGGATTCATATGATACATAATACCAACTTTTCAATATTTTTAACATTTGGAAGCATTAACTTAACTATAAAATAAATCTCAGTGAATATATTATTCCTCTAATTCAGGAACTGTAGATCATATTGAGAAATTATTTTACCAAATTTTAATAAAGTATATACAATGGATTTTAATTTATGTAAAAAAATCTATCAAAAATTAGAATTTGAGAAAATAATATTAAATCTTAAATAAAGGAAAACATAAAAAGCAGTTGAACTTCCCCAAAATAGATTTAAAAATAAAAGTCTAAAAGTTGTTTTATAAAGAAACCTCTTTAAATCTTAGGTATATTAAAAATCATAAATATATCATTATTTCTCAAAAACTCGACTTTTTACTGTAGTCATCTACCTTAAGATAATATAAAAACCAATTTTTATAAGTTCATAGTTTCGGGAAATATGGTCATCAATTTCTATACAAAAATTTCTAGATTAGTCATAGCGATCTCATCCAAAGGCGGTTATACCTATTTCAAGCCATCTGTTTTAAAGTCTGTTTCGGGATTTATTATATTTTATTTTTACATTTTTCCGCTCTGATTGTATAGAATTTTGGCGAAATTTTGAACCTTCTTCAGAGCATTTCAAATGATATTTTACATCTCAATTATTTTCGAAGCACTGAATTAATTGTAAATGTGAAGACATTTTGTGAACTAGCCTGAAACGCATGTATAGTGATTTTTTTACATTTGACTGTTGCCATTCGACAAAAAGTAATACTAGCAATCTCTGTGGCAAGTGTTAACGTTTTATATTGTCACTAAGACTGGATTAAAGACACGTATAGCTAGAAACAATTGCATTTATTAGCACCAAGCTACTCGCTGAAGAACAGAATGAAGAACTGAGCAGAACTCAGCTTTTATATATCTGGAGAACATTCGATAATCATCTCGCTGGAATAGTAAAGAATGTTCTAGAATCACCTCGATTTTAGAGAAATAATAAGATCAATTTTTAATTAAAATTCCCGTCTTTGGATAAAATGCGCTGGCCGGGAATTGAACCAGGGACCATTGGATTAGAAGTCCGATGCTCTGCCAATAGAACCACGGTGAATTACAACAATATTTCTTTTTGAAGCAATATTTATAAATGCTTTTTAAAAAATTTTGTATCTTGTGTGGAAAAATACGATATTATTAAAGGTTCTAAAATTTCGATTGTTTTAAACGCATCATACGCTACTAGAAAATATTTTGCAGTTTTGAAAGAAATTTGATTTGAACCTTTTCTATAGCAATAGTGCTTTATATTAAGGTAAAAAAATTTAAAAACTTTTAATTCTTGTTCTGTTATTAAATTTCAGATGAATGCCTTTCCCATAGGGAATTATGATGGAACATCACACAGCAAATATTCAGATTCAGCGAATAGAAATCTGCATTTGAAGTTCCCTTCGAATCATGCAGGCCTCCGACTTCGTTTTGGAGAATCCAAAAAGCGCAAGAAGCTAGTGCAACAGTTTGTAAAAACGACAGGTTTACATGGCGTCCAACATGTTTACACCCATAGAAAAACCAAATGGATCCATAAACTCTTCTGGAGGTAATCCAATTCCACATATTGCATTCTATCGAAAAAAATATACAAAGCATCCAAGATTATTTATATTGAGTTCTGGTATACTCTGTTAGAAGTGTTTATAGTGACGTATGAAAGAATCTAAAAATGTTACTGAGTAATTTTAGAATACAATTATTTTTAGATACAGGGTTTAGTGGCAAAATATGAATCTCAGCTAATGGATATACGAATATTTTAGTTTTGTCTATATAGATGCTCTATACAGAAATGAAACTTTTTTAAAACTCTTACATAGATTTAAGAAAAACTGTTAGAGACTTAACACACAAAATAATAAATCTTAACATCATCTAAATAATAAATCTTAATACACTCCTGTTCAAAAAATAAAAAACAAATATCAAAAAACGAAGTATACTTTCAAAACGGTAAATTCAAAAACACTGTTCACATGAGACAAAGGTGCATCACCAAATGCAAATGGGTAATAATCAAAATTACCATAAAACGTAATCCTGCAGCCACACCGCAATACTTGAATAAAGGATTTCTCGGACGTATGCTTCAGTTTGAAAGCAGCAATAATTCCGAAAAACCCGAAATAGCCGAAGTGGGAAGCATGAGCAGAAGAAACCATTTGTCAGTGCATAATGAGATGCGTTGGAAGGCTGTCAATATGTTACCTGCTGCTGCAAGACAACTTGCGGTTGCCAGAGAATAAAATGTCTGGCATTGCCATCCATAGGTGTGGAGCCATCATCAAAGGTATCAAAACGCCAACAGAAGGCCAGACGCCAGAAAATCACCTGGCGACTTCTATCTGTTGGTATAAGCCAGATCTTGAGGACGCTAACAATGAGACATCACAGCTCTGAGCGTTGGCAGGAGGGCCTATATCCTGTATCTTACTGATGCCAAACTGTATCGTGCAAACTGCATGAAGGGCTGCCTGTCGTTCATGAGCCTTTGCCCCCAACACATGTAAGGATTCGGTTGCATTGGGCCCAGGGCCTGACATAGCCTAGTTGGGGCCTGGGACAAAAACTTTTTAGGCCCCTCTTGCTTTTCTACTTTAATAATGAAAAACTAATTCATTAAAAAAAGAAATGTAAAATAAAATTTCTATTCGATTTGGGGGGCATATATGGGTGGGTGGGGGCAACTGCCCTGTATGCCCCTGCCTTAACCAGGCCCTGATTAGGCCCATGAACATACCAAAGCAGTGACATGGCATTAACACGGGCATTATAGCAGTGAGTTCGTATACTCTTTAAGGATGAATCTCCCTTTAACACCCAGTTGGATTTCCGAAGGGCAAAGATATGGCAACCGCTATGGTATCGGGTGCCAAAGATTGTCAAAAGGGATCATTGTAGAGGTGATGGTTTATTTGTCGTGTTCGCTGGGGGTACCATCACAGCTGTCCGACGCTCGACAGTCCTCTTGCGTGCCCTTTTATTGCTGAAATGATACTGATGCAATATTTATGGACGATGACGCCAATCCGCGTAATGTAATGTGGAATTATATAGACATTGAACCAATTCCATAGATAGCATGGTCTAGACCTACATCCATAGACCATGTGTGGAACATATCTGGAAGACTGACTACAGGTAGCTGTGTACACTACTAGGCCCCTTCCCCGAACTCTAACGAGTTTTATTACAGAAATGAGCATTACTGTCACAAAAAGCGACCAACAATATCATTGCAGCAAGATTACCGTTGCCCAACATACATTTCAGCTAGTGGCTATCATAGCCATTATTTGTGTGGGGTTACCATTGCTATCTAGAATTTGGGCTGTCACAACTACGTAATATTTGTATTTTTTTCTCTTTGCTTTACTGTTTCGAGAACAACTTTCACGCATATTCTTTTAAATTTTTTTGTTTTATTCCGAGTTTTGCATTTGTTGTTTACTTTTTGAGTAGGAGTGCCTTTATTTCAAAAGATTGATGTATTAAGAACAACAGAGATTCGGGCAACTAGATTTCATACATCTTTTAAACAATAGTAAATAATACATGTAGGAAAGGCGTCTAGGGGCTTCTAAGTTAATGTTGAAAATAGAAAACGACAAGTTTAAACAAACAATTAATTTATTTAGTCAAAACACAAATTAACACTAAACAAAAATCGCAACATTTAACTTATTTACAAAAGAGAAAATAAAAAAAGATTTTACTTAAAAGATAGCAGAGCATTGTTTCGATTAAAGGTGGGGACCCCTATAGCCCTAATTTTAGGCCTAGTGCATCCGTTTAGCGGAGAAAAAATTAAATGAACCTCACCCTTTCACATTCTGAATGACCACTCTCCGGATGGTGGAAGATTTAACCGGGGCACCCGCCTTGCGAAGCAAGGCTATCCCCATTATCCTGGTGCTTAACGTCCCTGGCAGTGGAGTTGCCCTTGTCTGTAGGAGCTCTGAGTTGTTCTGAAGAGTCGTCGTCTTGCAAAGTCCATCGGCTGGGATGTGGGTGAGGGAGCAGGTGACGTCGACCGATGGCGATCCATTCATCAATCAGGGGAGGAGTCAGTAGAGCTGTCTGCATGGTGCTGTGTAAAGTCCTAAAGAAAGCAGCTGGTTTCTAAGATTTTTGCATTTTTGCTTTTAACCTATTGTTAGTTGTGTGCGAATCAGTGAGCTTCTATTTGGATGGTGGGTGGGGGAGTCATGAGAACTCAGGTGAGCTGGTGGGTCTAGTCAATTTTCAATCAATTAAGAGTACATTGCGGTGTCTTTTAATTTCAATGTTGGGGAAGTATTTACTAATTTGAGTTATTGCTTCATTATCGTGGTTATCCATATTATTGTAGAAATTGGTGGAGAGTTTTTTAATGTAGGTTTTAAAAGTAGGATATTGCAATGCATTACAAATGTCCGTTGTGCTCATGAATCGCCTGGCTTAACAAATTTGTCTGATTATTTGGCCATATAACCGTTGCATTATATTGAGGCTATATTTTACGGCATGACCCCATACTTGCCATGCATAAGTTATTACTGGACGCAAATAGGCTGTATAAATAAGCATTTTCATGTCCCTATGCATTTTTGAATTCCGGCCTATTAGGGGGTAAAAATTACTGGGCTCGGAACTTGTCCCTAACATATAAGAAGTGGTTTCTCCAGTTTAACTTCTTGTCTAAAATTACACCAAAATATTTAGTTTCCTGATACTGAATGACGACTCTCCGAAGAGAGAAGTTCCTTAAGTAGCAAAGCCGATACTCTGACGTCACTAACAGATGACGTATGAATTGAAATGATTGGTGTCTCCATCTTTTACAATAATTAGGAATTAGCAATTAAATCGATATGTAGAGAGTTATATTTTCACCAGTTTCAAAAACATTTAAAATTAATTTATCTTGGTTAATTGGAGATCATTTAGAGTTCCAAATATTAATTCCTACATACATGGGGATTTAATTTTTGTTCAGGATTCTGTTCGTGTGTTGCTTCGTGCTGCTGACGGGCAACGAAATTGCATTACTTCAAGAAACCTACGGGAAGGACAACATCTACATAAACAGCATTATAAAAGATTCGAGAGCTGGCTTAGTGGAAGATCCGGACTATTTTCCGAAGTATCCTGCTATCACTATTTGTAGGAGACCTCCTTATAGAACAGGTGGTAATATCTTTTATACTATTTACAAGAACTTATAATCTGTAGAGTGCACAATGATAATCGTATTTATATTTCATACTAAACAATAATATGGCCTAAAAGCCTTTACTGTTGAAGAAAGATTTAGATCACTAAACTATGAGTACTTCTTATTAATTATAATCAATCTCATAAGATTCAATCACTACCAGGCATCACCACTTTTTAGACACCGCGAAACGGACTGGACTTCTTATCTATTGACATCCCTTTTTAAAGCAATCCTAGGGCCATTTAGAGATATGCAATTTTAACCTCGGTGATTTCACATTGATTTTAGAAGCGAACTATTGCATACAAAAGAAGATCATGCCTATCTCAAGAATAAAACGTGACCCCAATGGAGCAATAACAAATAATTGTCCCGATGAAACAAATATTTGCTATTGTACCATTGGCGTCACGTGATCTTACCGAGGTAGAACTGACTTTTTACAACGCTCAATAGTTGGCGTGTGAGCGCTGCTTTAGAAGAAAACAAAACACAAATAATAACATTCAGTAATCCAGGAAATTCATTGAGAAAATTATCTCATTTCTAGAAAAGATTCAAGCATTTCTTGAAGATATTAGGTATCAGTCGAATTTAGATTTTAGTAGAAAAGATAGAAGATAGACTGATAGAATTTAGTAGAAGTAGTAGTAGAACGGATACCTAATACCTATCGACTTATTTGGGTGGAAACAAGCTGATGGTTAATGATTTTTTTTTCTGGTAGCTGTCGGTCTAGGATTTCCTGATAAATTGATTTGGTTTAATTTTGGAAAGAAAAAAAACTTTTCGATCATGCCTCGTGATGCCAGTTCAATGATAATTTATTCTGACCGTGTTTTTCTCTTTTCCTTTGATAGGGCAATTAAATATAAGCTACCTTTGTTTATAAGGATAAAAGAATTTCAATTTCTTATACTATGAAAAAGGCCTTATGATTAAAATGCATTCCAACTTTTCTTTTAATCATGTCATAACATGATTTTTTCGCATCAACAAAAAACCGTAGGCGAAAAATAAAAATTTTATTATCTGCACGAGCATCTAAAAAAATCAGCTTTTAATAACGCATTGTCATTGCATTTACAAAAGCTCTGATTTTAAAAAGATAAGTTAATGACTGCAGCAAATAAAACCTAGAAAAATGTCATTTTAAGCATGTGATTATATGAAATGAAATAAATAGGAAATAAGATATTCTTTTAAACAATAAATGCGAGATTAAGTTTTTTTGGATCGTTTGCAATACTGAAGGGACTCATACGATGAATAAAAATATAATTTTAACTCGAGCGAGCACGTGGTGCTTGGCCATTCAAGAAATTATGTTCCGACACGATACATTGAAATATGCAAAGCAGATTTCATTTTAATCTTTATTTATTAAAAAATGTTGTCCCAAAAGTATTTTCAACATGATATTTGTTCGCTTTGCTCATGATTCACAATCACTAATGCAATCGGCAAAGTTCAAATTGGTTGATTTAAATTACTAAGAATATCTAACGATCCAAGCTACACGATGTTTAAAGTTGAATATATTTCAGATTCACTTATCATATTTAAAAATTCATTCCCCCCTCCCCCAGCAAACTGCAACGAACGAATTTTTAAGAATGATTTAAATTTGGAGCTGTCCGTATCTTGAAAGTTGATTTTTTCCCCTTCCAAATTATTTAGGTATATTGGATTGGGTACAATGATTTATCTCAGAGGTTTTTAGGTAATTCTGAGGGGTCGGAAGTTATTGGATTTCAAATTATCTGCGGTGCCATTTTCATTAATGTCACCTGAGAGGCTTTTGATTGCAACTTTAAGGGATGAATCTAGCATATGCTTCTGAAAGTGCATTCCTTTATTTTTAATCAAGAGTTTAATTATTAACAATTTCTGCATCTTTCGTATGGTTGATCTGGATGAAGATATACAGCGGAAGGTGATTATCAATATTGGATTAGGATCAGTTAATTTCTTGTAGAGCAAGAAGGTAGTTATTTGAGTACTTTAAACCGATTAAAAGTATTTTCTTAATTACAGCTGACACTTTTAGAGGCTTTATACCTCGTAAAATTTCATGAACTTGGCGACGAGACCACATTTTAATCGCCAATCTAACTAATTATTGCGATTGAAGGAGGGTTTGAATGCTATCTCCCAATGTGTTTAACTTAAGATATTGTCTTAAAATATACATCAACAAAAAGATTAAAATGAAATCTGCCATGCATATTTTAATGTATCGCGTCAGAACATCATTTCTTGAGCGGACAAGCACCACGTGCTCGTGCAAGTGAAATGATATTTTTATTCATTTTAATTGTTTTATTGAATAAGTCACTCTAGTATTGCAAACTATCCGAAAAAATTTGTCCCGCCTTTATTGTTTTTGAAAAAAATATCACCTTTCCTATTTATTTCATTTCATATTATCATGTGTTCAAAATGACATTTTTCTAGATTTTATCTACTGTAGTCATTAACTTATTTTTTAAAATCAGAGTTTTTGTAAATGCTATGGCAACACGTTATTAAAAGATGATTTTATGAGTGCTCGTGCAGATAATAAATTTTATTATTTTTCGCCTATGGTTGTTTGATGACGCCACAAAACCTCATTCCTAAAACAATATTATGTTCTGACATGATAAAAACTTATGTTCAAATATAAAGTATATTAACTATCCAAAAAAAAACTTTTTTCATGTTCTATTGCTGTTTTCTAAAAGATGGTACTATAATATAAAGTCATTTAAATTATTCGATTTTTATGTTTTTGTAAATAAAGACCCTGTTTTCTTGATTTAACAATATTACATTTCCTAGACTTTAATCGCAGCCATATGGAGCTGGTGGAATATGTTTTCCTTGCCCTTGGCTTTCCTATGGTGAGTTTCACTCCACACGAACTCAGCCTGGTCATTAAGTTGAATATGTACCTGAACAACTTGACAGTATTAGACACGGAAGCTTTGCATTTCGGGAAGCGACTACGGGACTTGGAAAAGCAATTTCAGCAAATCCAATCTTATGAGTCTTTCAACTTGACACATTTCATCATTGAACATAGCATTAAGTAAGAATCTCTTTTTCTTAGCTATTAATCTTTATTCAAAAATATTAACGTTTCTAATGAAATAATCTTGAATAACCAAGGGACCTTAATTAACTTAAAGATCAATTATAGAGTTTGAAAAAAAATTGCTTTGAGAGACAATTGCACTTTATAGTATTTGCAATATAAATCTCTACTTCTAGTAGTAGTAGTAGTAGAAATGAGTGGGTGTATGTAAACATTGACAATCTATAGGCCAGATCGTTTAACAAACACCAACTATTTTGGTACATATTCACTTTTTTTACATTTTACCTTAGAGAATAGGAATGTGAAAATCTAGGTCATTTTAAACAATTTAATTAATAAGAATCTGAGTTGAATATTGGTGCTTTTCCATGATAACTATATATCATAGCTCAAAAATAATTCTTACGTCATCCTCCCCCCCCCAAAAAAAAATTTAAAAAATCCCTGACGGCAATTTTTTACAGCTTTTTTTTAAAATTATTTTTAATACTTTATATCTATTTTACAGAAATATATTCCTCTTCTGTAAAGATGTTCAATTCGTTTTCATTGGTATTGCAAATACTTCATCCTGATTTTTTTTTCTATTTTTGAGGATCAATATACGAAGACTCGGCTTAAATTTTTGCGTTGAATAGTTTTCAAAATAAAGAAAGCTTTTAGCAAAACTTTTGAAATTTTGTTGTACTCACTATTCAAGATTAAATTCAGAATCAAACAACAGCGAAGCACTTTCACCCAATTATAAACACTATTACTCTCTCACTACCACTGCTCATTAATTGAATTTATTAAAGTATACACAGAAAATTATAAAAGTGTATACTACAATGAATAGAATTGCATAAGTCTTCTGAAATAGAGCAAGTTAGGAAAAATATCTAAATGAAATTTTTAGCGAACCTTAATCCCAGCAAACCAAACAATCGTTAATAATCGTCGGTATTAAAAAAAAGAGAATTTATCAGCAATATCTATAAAAAGATCTTCTTTTTAATGCGAAATATAAATGTTCTATATTCGTGGCAAATTTTGCATGCAAACTAAACTTATTCAAATGATGAGGTAACTCGTCAAGTAGTGGCAATTTAAAAGCTTAAATGTATTTCAAACTACTCTAATTTCTTCTCATATAATTCTTTCAAAGTGTTTTTGATTCTGCTCTATTTTCAGCAGCTAATTAAATAACTTCAGCTGGAAATATTTTCTTTAAGGTGTCAGGAATTTTTCTCCAAATGCATCGCTTTGGTGTTTCCCATAACATGTTGCGACATTTTCCGACCCGTGCTCACCAGCATCGGACTGTGTTACACTTTGAAACCGAACGATGACCTCGCCGTCCTAATGAAACAATTGCCTCTAGAAGTCCCCTTTATCATGGACCTGATATCACCTCCTCGTCCAGGTAAAGTAGCATATTTATGAAAAAGTGAATCTATAAAATAAAATTCTAATAAAACTTGAAAGACTGTTCGCCTTTAGTGGGAGTATAGCCTGAATAACACAATCAACAGGTCTCAATAACAAGATTGATAAGACACGGACATCAAAACCCAACAGAAACATACACAATCAACAAACAGCAGCAGCAGTGGTAATAGGTAGTAAACAACCACAGTACAAAAGCTGGTAGACAGAACTTAGCAGGAGGAGGTATAAAAAATTATTGTTGCTTTCTTGATTTCACAATAATTTATCTGACAGTGAAGATTGCATACTGGGTGAAATGACTTGAAGACACAGCTTGTACTTTATGTATTTTATTGGCAACACCAACAACAGAAGGTACATTACACCATAGGCCGGGATGACCTGGTTTGTAGAGCGTTGGACTCGTACTCCTTAGGTTAAAAGTTCGAAACTCAGAGTTTAAAAAATTCCCCGAGTGTGTGGTGATTGGCGCGCGTTAAATCTGTTCGTGGTTGCAAAGTCCTCCATATCGAGAGTAATACCACTGGGGGTACTGGGTCAAAGGTGATTGTTCTCTGTTCCAGGTTTAAATTACGATTTGAGATGAATGAATGAATATGCATGAATGAAGTCCGCTCCCTCAAAAGGGTTGTGACGTGTTATTAGCTAAGTCATACTCTTGGCCCTAGATGGCGCTACGTGACGCATTTTTTAGGCTTAATATCTGTTGATCGTATCAGCAGGGGCTTGCCCACGGCAAGTGCCATTAGTCACAACAACACGACACACATTAGGCCATAGTGTAGCAGGTCTAGAGAACTACTCATGATCCCTTAGTACTCAATCATGAGTAGATCACTATCATGATCACTATCATACTCCCCATAGTACTCGAGTACAGTTCGCTTCTGTTGGAAAAAAATATACTGACATCAACAGTGAGATTACGGGGTAGTTACACGATTGGCAACTGGATCCTCCTAAGAAGACCACGTGATTAACTGTTGATGTTAGCATATTTTTCCAGTAGAAGCAAACATGACTCGGGCACTAGAGAGAGTGTGATCTCGATTCTCTCCCAAAAATTTTATGTGTAGTCAGGGAACGACTTAACCTAGTTGGGGCCGGGAGCAAAAACTTCTTTGGGGCCCCCTTTGCTTCAATACTTTATTAATAAAGAAAATTCATTAAAAAAGAAAACGTAAAATAAAATTTCTATTCGATTTGGGGACTCCCATTTATGTTGGGGCCCTGGGCAGCTGCCCGAATGCCCCTGACTTAGTCAGGCCCTGTGTGTAGTTCTCTAAGAGTGTTACACTATGGCGTAATGTACCTTTTTTTTTGTTGATGTTATTAATAAAATACGTAAGGGACAAGCTGTATCTTCAAGTCCTTTCACCCAGGATACAACCTTCACTATCAGATAAATTATTGTGTAATCAAAAAGAACTGCAATAATTTATAACAGGAGGGGGAATTTACATAGCTATTCACCAAGATCTTTACAGGATCCTGTGATTCTCCACTCTAGCTGTATCCAACTGCCGGCTCAGTGCTATACGTCTGGTTACCTCACACACGACTCGATGCTGCTTCCATAATAAACTCCAAGATTCGATGCACATTTTGATTCACCAAATTCTTGATCTCAGATCAATGGCAGCGCTTCACTGGACTAATCTAACTAATACGCCGTTGACTCGTTTTACGATTTTATTCTGATACTAACTGTCTTCAGCTTAGATATCGGTCTTTTATAGGCAGAGAAAGTTCTCGAACAAGAAAGCAAATTTCATTTTCTAATGGTCTTATCGCCAAAATTCCTGAAGATTTTAATATCATTCATTTTGTTGCCGAATTCATCTTAGAGCCCAGGGGAAGGCATTGATTCGACAATATTCTCTTATTTCCTAGTCCCATTCCACTTTTTCTATTTAATTAATTCAACAGAGACTCTTTAAAATTGCTGAATTTGCTAAAGAACTGTTCATTCAAACAGATCAGCAAGCTAAAATGATGAATTTTAATATAGGATCTTAAAAAAAAGAAACTTTAGAAGTATGAATAATTTTGGATTAAATTCATCAAAAGGCAGATTACGCATCGGTATGTCAGTCCATGTGAAATAAAACTCGAATTCACTCGAATAAAAACTCGAAAAAATAAATATTATTTTTCTAAATACCGTAGTAAACACCGGCGTCCTGGCATAATAGTAGCGTGTCTTCCACATGAACCGGGCACTGCTGGTTCAATTCCCGGTTCAGGCATGGTTGTTCTTCTGTGTTATATCTGTAAGGTGTACCATTGTGCCCTCTTGTAAATAGGGGCTGTGAAAGTGACAACAAGGAGTGTGTAGATAAGTCATACTCTTGGCCCTAGGCGCTACTACAAAATAAGAGACGCTCCTCTCGACTTGAAACTCGCTGATGCGTCGGCGACGCTTGTCCACGGCAAGTGCCACAAATAACAACAACGAAATAAAACTTTAACTAACAACGAAATAAAACGCCGATGATTAATGCTTCTTCTTTTTTTTCTCTTTTTACTTCATTTGTATTGATCCTTTTTGTTTTCAGTATTTGAAAGCTTTTTTGTAAGAAGTAATTGAAAATAAAGTTAAATTTGCTTCTTTTCAGCCAAAAGTTTGGAGAGAGGCTTCAGTGTGTTTTTGACTCACCCAAAAGAACTGATTTCGTTCTTTGAGGAAAGCGAGGGACAGAAGATAGTGCCCGGATATACCACAACCATTTCTGCACATCTCTACAAAGTAAACGTTCATGTCTAGCATTATTCGTTTGTTTTCGAAATGATTTTGCTTGGCTGCTGTATTATATATGAATTACAACATGTGCAATGAAAAAATCATTCATAGCACTATCAATACAGGAACGAACTGTCGGCCTTAGAGTTACTAAATTTAAAACTTAGTAATTTCTATGAGTAAGTTATTAGTAAATTCTATGAGTAATGCTGTGTTTTAATTTCGCTAAAATTTGAAACATGGCCATAAGCAAATGCCTTTAAACTTTTTTTTGTAAAAAAAGGCATTATTAATAATAAATTACATTATAAATTTATTTGAATGTTTGTTTCACATGGTCTTATTTTACGTGGATTCCTACGGGAAAAAAAAGTTTCGTTTAAGGAGTGTTTCGCATTCTGAGTGAGATTCGGGAGCAAATTATGGTCGGTAAGCAAAGTTTCACTGTCCCTGTTTGTCTTCATTATAATCAGAGGAAGTTCCACACGATTAGCCCTGGAAATTAGTGTTTTTGTGAAAATTTGATCAATCGGTGTATATGCATTATAATATTAATAATAATATCAAAATTTTATTCTTTCCAGAGACAACGTACAGCTTTGCACACCGCCTGGCATGGCAGATCAAATAACTGTCCGAAACTGTTCAACAACGAACGTTTCACACACAAGATGTGCAACGCGGTTTTCACTACGTTGGGTTACGGCCACAAGTGCAATTGCACATCGGCTCTGCAAAACGACTGGGTTTCGCAAGTTTCCGATTTCGTGGCTGAAGTTATTCAGCAGAGATTGATTCAAAGTAATATTTTTATTTAATAAAAGTATATCAACTGTCACCATTTTTAAATTCATATTCAAAATCCGGGTTATAATCTCGACGATACATTCTTAAGTTCCAATTAAGCTGAAAGGGACAAATTGATATTCAAATAGATTCGATTAATTTTTTGACTGAAAAAATGACTCTTTAATTAATCTCATTACTAATTATGTTTTAATAATTAAATCCTCAATACTATGTCAAGGCAGAAATAAACTTTAATACATTGAAATGACAGCGGAAGTCAGAAATTAAATTTTAGAGACCCTCTCTGAAAATTAAAAAAGGCATATTAAATGAATTCCTAAATGAAACATGTTGTTTTAAAATAAAAATCTAATAAAGAGCTTCTATTTTTCCAAGGTCAGAATTTTTTTTTAATCAAGCAGATATTTATATAGCAAAGTGATCGAAAAATGTTAGGACAGATTTGAGAAATTGTCTCGTTTTTCCTTATAATTTTTTTCTCTTCAAATTCTTATTAACAGATGTACAAGTATTGTTAAAATTATTGCCTGTTTCTTCTTTCTACAATGATTTCAGTTTTCGAATCATTTTTCCCCCTTTCTTTTTAATTTATTTTTCTGGTCATACAGTACCTCTTATACTTTTCTTTCCGTGTTCACAATGAAGTTTTTTATATCCATAGAAATATGCTTCTTCTGCACTTTCGTAAATTCAAATAAAACAAAATAAATTTAAACAAATCCAGCTCAAATCTTTGTCTTGTAATCGTACCAAAAAATACTCGGTGCGTTTTTAAACTTTGTATAAAATGTGTATGCAGGAATGTACAGTGCAGGTAAACTAAATATCCAAGTTATTTGGGGAGGAGGGGGGCAGTAAAAAAACCTTAAAATTTCTTCTTTGTATAGTTGCAAAATTAAATGCAATATTTTATTGAATTGCTCTAAGACTATATCAATCTGGGGGAAAAACTACTTAAATAATATTTTATTTTGAAGGCACAACTTGTTTAAAAAAATTGAACAACAGAATAAATTATTTTTACTGTCCGACTTTTTTTTTTTTTACTCACTGTAAAATATGCAAAACGTGTAATTTTTAAAGAATCCTTTTACAGGAAATGAGACTGGAAAAACATGTGGACCTTATGAGATGTACGGTTGCTTTTTCTCACATAGCCTCAAAAATAACTGTAAGTTACACTTTAATACCGCCTTTAATTATTTACGTAATGAAAAGAAAGAAATAGGATGCTTTGCATTTCCAATAATTTCAGTATGAGTGAAAACAATTCCATTGCATTCGAATTGACTCTTTTTCTAGTGTCTTATATTAAAGAAAATTGTCAAGAACCATGCATACATTACGGATACCACAGCAAAGTGTCTAGCATGAGTCTAGGAGGAGAAAATATCAGGTGAGAAATGGTTGCATTCTGTCTGTCACAAAAACTATGACATCCATTATGACTACTCAAACAACAAATACATTTCTAAATGTAAAATTGTTATTGTTACGGAGTTTCCACCTACCACGTAAAGTTAACGGGTTTGTGTTGTGGATGTATGGAAATCCACAATCAACCGGCCTCAGTGACAAACGACGACTTTATTGACAAGAAGTTATCAATACGTAGACAAATTCCCAGCCGGAGACGTCACAAGCAACACACAGTAGTACGTAATAGCACAACAAGGATAAGCTGGTTGAAACACTCAGAGAGAGAAAGCTCGTTCAATTGTTTACCAGAGTTGAATTCAAAACACTATTTTCAGCATCTATGGATCAGGTTAATGGGGCGCCAGCCCTAGCATGGGCTTATCTACGGTAATGGTAGATTTCAAAGTGCCTCACATTCATTCTATTGCCGAAACCATCTTCGATGAGATTTGAAGATAAACTGAAGAAACGACGGTGTGATGATAATTTGGGAGGTAATAAGTTGCTTTGAACCTATATAGTTTAATGTCTTTCTATTAATCTTTCTATTAATCTGTCTTTCTATTAATTAATCTGTTAGGGAATTATTAACACACACACACTTACACACTCACACCCACCCACACAGATAAAAAAAGGACATGTTAAAATGAAAATAGGTAATTTAACATAATATAGTATTAAAGTAGGTGATAGAAATACCTGATTATCTTCTTTTTCTTTGTTTATATTTGTTCATCTTCGTTGTCTTCTTCTTTTTTTTTGACGTCTCAAGAGTACTGTAGGGTTAATCACTGTGACTTTCCTTAATAGCCCTGATAAGGGCATGTACAGTCATTTTTCATTTTCCTTTTAGCCAACAAGCAAGAGTGTCCTAGGCCGCCTTATTTACTAGCTTTGACTCTGTTCCTTAAATTGTGAATGAGTTCTTTGTAAGACTCTAATCAAGGATGACGCCAAGATATTTTATTTTATTACTCCATGGGATATCTCTCCTAAAATGTTTTGATGGATCCAGAATATTTCGTAAAGTAGATAGCTTGGCACTTGTCCGTGTTTGCTTTAACTTTCCACCTGATTAATCATGTGCCAAGCTCTACCAGAAAGCTGAAGAAAGAGAGAGAGGTAGATGTAGTTGACGGAGAGCCTAGCCCCTGGAGGGGCTTATCCCCGGTAATGATAAGTAGAGAGCAGCTTGGCCTTCAGGTAGTACACGTTACCTCTGCGACGAGCTCTGGAAGTGAGTTACAAGTTGTACAGGGAGTTACAGCTCATTGGGGCCGCAGGCCCCACCATCTGTAAGTCTAGAAAATTTGGGCTTTGATACTTTAGGAAATTTTCCTATTGAGTTAAGGATTGCATCAGTAGTTTAGAGTTGTATGGTAATTAAATTTAGTTTCAAAGAGTAAATTGATTAATAATCATATATAT
>JAOUZG010017314.1:4268217-4284853 GCA_026289955.1 Argiope argentata
ATATGTTACCATTTATATATATTTATACCGGTATATATATTTATTTGGTATTTATGCTGTATTATGTATTTATATATATTTATGTCGTATTAAGTATTTATATATATTTATATGGTACCATTTATATATATTTAAAACCAGTTTTAATGGTACTGCATATTATATATGGAACCATTTATATATTTTACTATTCATATTTATATTAAGTAATCTCTCATAACATGGGAAAATAGTGATGCAAGAGAAGTATTTAAATACAACAGAACAAAATACATATTTATATTTTTATAGCACATAAAAAGAGGCATTGTAAAATATTTTCCATTATTTTTTATATCTTTTTTAGATTAATTTCTGTCTTAATTTTCTGATTTATTTAAATTTACTAAATAATTAATACCGCTAAGTTTACAAAAAAATTATGCATGCATATTTATTTTATTTTCAGATAACTATTTATAAATTCTTTGTTTATTTGTATTTAATAACTGAAATATTTCAATCAATTCATTATTTTTCTACAAAAATTTCAAATTGTTTCACTATCTTCCAATTCCGCAGGTCAGGTTGGTGGTGCTCTAGGCCTGTACTTAGGTGCAAGTATCATCACTGTAGCAGAAATTCTCATTTTTGTAGCATCGTGGATTTGGTTCAAGATTTATCCCATCAAAGTGAAGAAATAAGCAAGCCAAACTGAATTATTTAAACTTCATTTTTAAAGTACTGATTGAAAACTGCTAGAAGTCAACCGTACAATTCAAGGACAGAAATAAATATAGCTAGCTAGAAAAACTGTGGTAAAATGGAAATGTTGAACTTGCTTCTAAAGAAAACCTTTGAACTTTTTGCAAAAGCAACAAATTTTTGTTAAAATATTACATAAATAAAAATAATGCTTAGTAAAAAAAATAACAATAGAAAAAATCTGTTAACAGAAGTCTGAAAAATGTAACATTAAAAAAAACACAAAAATCAATCTATCCATTTCATTTACTAATGGAAAGGATCATATGAATGGAAATTATGTTTAACATAATTAAATTGCTTAGCTTTCTTCCACAACTATGAACAAGGCAATTTGTTTTTGATTTGAAATGATCTCTTAATCACAAACAAATTGTAATTAATTATGAAGTCTTTATATTCACTGATTCTAACAGTTTCAAGAATTTTTTTTTAAAAGGTATTTCAAATGTACAAGTATGAAGATAAATAAAAGAAATTAAATACAGTAATTTTTTTAAAAAAATATATTTTATTTACAAATTACAAACGTGGAGCTCCATAAGCATCAGGCATTCTTTCAATGGAGTATCTGTAAAAAGAATAAACAATATTTATGTCAATGAAATCACTGTTCCTAAGTTTTATACTTATTCAAAATGCATTACATAAATAGCATTAAAATACAATTTTCCCAATTATTATACAAAATAAATGAATGAGAAATTAGAAGATTGTTATTTCTCAGATAAGTTAAGAATCAAAAAACCTTATATATGATATACAAAATACATGAAAAAAAATGTGATGTATTTAAGTAAAAGAAAAGCCCTTATAAGCATTAGAGTTTATCTTTTGAGCTAAAATGAATCATAGAAGTAATCAAAAAGAATAATAAAATGCGAAAGAAGTAATATACAAATATATATATAATTCAAAAAAAATTTTTTTTTCATTTTATGAATAAATAACTCTTTTTATGAAACAATTCATAAAAATATGCATTATTTATAATTTTATAGTTATTTAGTATGGTAACAATTTGGGCACTCTTACAGCTTGTGGTGTTCAGAAAAGTAAGTAGAAATCATTGAAGGAAAATAAATAACTGGATATATATTTCAGTAACTTTTGTATGATTCAAATTAAAAGGAATTTTAATTATATGTAGCATCATTCATTATATGCAGTCCTAATTTATGAAATAAATTATGCTCTTAAAATGCCTTTAACTTTCACTAATATAGCAATCATATACTATGTCAGATTACTGAATCTGTTATATAATGGATTAAATATTTTAATGCCAATATAATTTAAATTCATAATTTGAGTAGATGGAATAAGTAATTTTCGGCATCACAGGCATGAAATCTTACTTTTATTGAAAACACAAGTTTAATCATTAAAATATTATGTTTAATTTTTACATTTCGTTTTTCAACAAATATTAAATAAAATTGATTATGCCATTATTTTAATAATATTTATCTTTTCAATTAGTAAGAATATTTTTATAACTATTTTAATACTACTTTTTTTAAAAAAAAGTTCTTCCCTTAACACTTAATTGCCAGTTTGGTGCTTGAAAAAAGTAAAATCCATCCGCCCTAAAGGAATTTATTTCAACATTTATTTTCTGGCTAGCTTTCTTAAATTAATATTTATATCCCTTAAAGCTATTTTTAGACTGATACTTGAGCTTTTTCTTGTGTCAACATAGCCATTATAAAAACAGCTAGGATGGATACAAGTGTGACATTTGTATCATATAAATCAGTAAGGATTATGTAGAGCCTTAAATCTAGTTTTGTACTGAACACAAACCTGTCATGATGTAGAAGGGTGAGCTAGTCATTTACTAACCACTTTCCCAACAGATTGAAAGGGAATTAAAACAGAGTGCACGTAAAAACTAAACAACTGCTATTGATGCTTAATGATTTCTCTAACATTCCATGTGCGGAACTTAAATGTTTATACTAGATCTTAATAATAAGATGTCTTCAAAATTAACAAAAGTGCCACCAAGCCCTTTCCACTCCACCATTACCCCCTTCTGATAGATAAGATATAATAATAATTAGATTTATATAAATGCTTGCTTTAATATGAATGATACCTTTTTTAAATTAAAAAAAAAGGCAATTAAAACCACTGTATTGATTTTGACAATATTAACAGCTAAAAGGACCAATAAAACTGAAAGGCATTTAGCAATACAATAAAAGCATAACAAAATTATATATATTTTGCTGAAGTTTTGAAAAGATCAAAATGATGAATGGAATAAAAAAGTAAGCTTACCTATGATTATTTATATACATTATGGGAACACCAGGGATTTTTCGTATCCTTCTTTTAAGATCTTTATCACAAGTAGCAACTATATAACATTTGTGCTACAGTAAAAAGAAAGTATCTTTTATTCCTCACAGATAAATAATAATAATAAACTAGTCTAATAATACTCTATTAACTGCTCTAATAAATAAAACTACTCTGGATTTAATATGAATTTCATTAATTACAATTTATAAACCAATTTGTGCTTAAGAAATAAGTTTGTAAAGTATAAAATGATTTTAATTTTCAAATATATCCTCATAAATAATATCTACATTATATTTGAATAAAACTTCAATATAGTAGTATCAAACAACTGAAGATTGGTCAAAGAATGGCATTTTTTTTTTTTTTTCAAATTAACATCTTTATATTTTGCTTAAACATTTATAAATTGTATAAACTTACACTTAAGTGAAACATAAATAAAAAATAAAATAATAGCATTTTTTAAAGGCACAACTTAAAATATATACACCTGCTAATAAATAATCAATGTTCTAATATGCAAAAGTACAGATTTTGGTTTAAATGATGGTAAAGAGATCATTTATTTCTATTTACAGTAATATGCAAAAATAATAATAATAATAATAATAATAAAAAGTTATTCAAATATACTAAGAACATATATAATTGCACACAGATTCTAAGATGTATATTATCTTATTCAATAATATGATCAAATTCATTATAATTGCAATATATATTTCCCCAATAACTACTATTTTTTAGCCATACTAATTTATTAAAAGATTATTTGCTTTGGTAATCAAATTATTTTTTTGGAGAATATAAGCAAAGTTTAGTTCCAATAGATCTTTTAAATATTACTTCATAATTCTCTCATCAAAATATTTTTAAACATCAAACTGTGATAATTTTAAAACAGTGTTATTTTAATAATCTTGCATTAGTTTTATTAGATATATCCATAAATTTTCAAAATGGAGTTGTATCGAATAACATCATAATGCTACTACAAATGTAACTGTCTGGGCAATCAATCTTGTAATTACATGGTATCTTGATAGTACCATAACTTCTCTTTCCTGCAATTTATACGCTAAGTATATAATTCATAAAATCCTTCATCCTTAATTAAATTTTGGAAAATAAATTGGCAATATTTGATGTGATTATGAAAATGGTTTTAACTGATAATTATGTGAAAAAATATTTTTATTTCAATCATCCAAACTAAAGGGAGGAATCACAATTATGAAATTTTAAAAAATGCAAACATTATTTTTGTCAACAGCATTTCCAGGAGATATTGTGGAAATATGCTTCTGCTGACTAATTTTTTAAAAAAAAATTAAAATTCCAATAAAAACTTTTTAAAAAAATACTTCAAAGTTCATATTTTTACCCTACAAAATATATTTGGAAGTTCTAAATGGTCAAACCCGTGGAGTATCAAAAAGCATTCCACCCTCTTTATGATTAATAGAGAACCATAATCAGCCATTTATTATATTATAAAAAAAGACTTGATAAATATCTTTGGGGATATAATTTATGCATTCTTATTTTTTTAAAGTGTAAATATATATTTAAGTGTAATAACTGGCCAACAATAACACAAAAAAAAAGACAAAGGAAGAAAGAAATGAAAATAAAACAGAAAATAAAGCTTAACAAAAATAGTAATAATTAAAGATTCACAAAAAAGGTAATAAAAAATACCTGAAAAATTATGCTTAAAAAATGCCTAATCAATATACAATTCCAAATTAAAATATCAATAAGGAAATATGTTTAAATCCACTAAGAACACACTGAAAAACTATACCCAATAACAATATCACTTTTGGATCAGAAATGTCAAGATATTTCAATGCACATCAATAATGATATCATCTAAAATATTTACAAAATGATTGAAATTATTATATTATTTATATTTGCATGCATCAAATTAATTTAAAACTGAACATTCTTTAACTTATTTTTTAATTGAATAGGTATAGGTACATAGCGTTTTCAATTCATGTAGTTTCTAGAAGACATCAATTTATAATTGATTCAAAATAAGAAACTCAATAACACGTTTTTCAGCAATCAATCAGAAGTTATATTGAGAAAAAATAGCAAGAGAAATTTTGATTTTATTTACGCATGGTGGGAAGGATGAAAAATCTCAGACCACTTTATTAATGGGTCATCTAGTTCAAAAGGATACAGAAAATAGGAACTGAAATTTTCAATGACTCGTAATTCTTTTATGATTGAAGGATGAGAAACCATTCAAATTGGACAAATTATTTCCTCATCATAATAGTAAACTTTCAACACTAAGATTTTGATAATTACAATTTCTTCAAGATTTCACCAGCTCAAAAAAAAAAGAAAAAAAGCTCAATGACTGTAGACAGTAAATAAATAAATAATCTCATCAGCCAATAATTTTCACAAACTTTGAAGTGAAAAAGAATACAAGAAGAGAGAGCATTTTATAATATGAAGCTACAAGTTTAGATTGAAAAAGTAATTGAAAATGGAGGATAATCCTTTTTTGTTTATTTAATTATTTCCCACCACCTTTATATTAATATGCTAGTACTATTTTAAAGAGCTTGAAAATTAATATTTCTAAATAAATTTACTTAAATAGCATTAAATTTATATTAAAAGTTTGATTATAAATCTTCTCATTTACTTATCCTGTTACATAAATCTCTTTAAAGATGTGTAAATAAGGCTTTCTAAATAGATGTATGTTTTCCTTTATTAAAAAGGAAAAAAAAAATGTGATTTTGTCTTTTTTTTTTAGTTTTTTTTTAAAGATTTACAATTGAAAAGCAAATTATATATTAATTTCTATTTTTAATACATCTTCAAGCTTCTACATTTGGTAAAATAAGTGTTTTTTGCTATAAAGGTTTCAAAATTATTTTTGTTATAAATATAGTAAATGCATCCTTATTTTACTATTTACAATACTTGCATTTCTAAATGTTCTAGTAATAAGAATAGTCATAAGGATTATTATTATTATTTAGTTATTAAATAAGCTCTCAGCTTTTTAATTGAAAACTTATTTACCATCTGTTATTATTATTAAGATCTCTGATATTCAATTGATTTATTACTATACTATACACATATGTAGGTAAAATAGAGAATCACAAAATCTGTTGTAAGAAATGTGAATGAGATCATCATGAAATTATTATTTGATAATAATATAAATAAAGCTACATAATATTTCTAGAATCTGTTCACACACACACACACACAAACCAGTGTGTGACAGGGATAACTATTTCTTTTTGATACATATTGTTACGTTTTTATAGCGTAGCGGGTTCGGATTGAATGGACTTTAGTTGATGACAGCACAAACAAATTTATTTACAGCTATTTACAGGATAATTGATAAAGTAAAAATTTTAGATAAGTACAATTCAGCAGTCAATAGTCAAATACAGCGTAAATGCAAGTCTTACGCACAATACAAACAGACTGCAAAACAGCTATAGTATAGCACAGAAACAGTAAATCACAGCGAGCTCAATAACACAGCGTTAACAGCAAACGCAAACACAGCTCACAAATCCTTTAGTCCAGCGAGACGCTTTTTATTTTAGAGCAAACTCTCAACTAACTACTCGCTCCGGCTATTCGTCCTTATATAGCTGAAAAGCGTGTGCACCTGAATCTCGTGAAAATTCTCAAAACAACGCGCACAATCTAGCGGCTACTAGACTATTCCTTTCGCCAAACCAATCAAGCTGCCGCGAGGCTCCTCGCCAAACGTCGCCAACTTTGGCGAGTTTTCGTACCGCTCGCCCGTTTGTAACAATATTATAGTTATTTTTTATAATAATAAACATTTGATAAAATATTTTACAGATTTTATTCAACTTTAAACTATGCTACAGATATTTAAAATGTGAAACTGTTGATATTTCAAAGTTTCATAGCATTTTAAAATATTAGAACACAATATGCTCCAATCATTGATTTTAACAGCTTCAAAATAGATAGTTTATGGGGGAAGGGTCTAAAGCAGCAGTGGTAAGAGAAAAAGATGAAGCTCCTACTTTAAACATATATTACTAAAAATTAGCCTGTGATTAGAAAATGAATCATTCACAATAATTTTAAAATGAAGTTTAAAAAATCATTCTTACCTGAGTTACTCTTTGCACTATGCAGTCATCAGCATAAGTTCCTTTATGCATACAGGAGAGTCTTACAAATCTAGGATCCTTTACAATTCTAAAAGAATAATGTATTTAAATATTTCATATTCCAAAGACAAACAAAACTATGATATATAAAATTTTCAAAAATCTCTTTTTGTAATACATTTGTTTATGTTTTATGCCTTATGATTGAAATGAATAAATAAAACCTTTTCATGCGGCTTCATTTCCCAATAATTATTATTAATTGTGTAACGATTGAAGGTCGAGGTATGAACCTGTGATGTTCGAGCTTGTAGCCGAGTAACATACCGATCAAGCAAAAGGGACCCTTTAACTGATCCCTTCACAAGGAGCAGGTGTTAATATTGGTGCTTCAACATCACGAGCAGTTTGTCATCCCTCAACATCTAGAGGTGAATGTTCTAGATCTTCTAGATATACATCAAATTCTTTATCAGAATCACTGTTTCAAAATCATACAACTAAGTTTACTAATGGTGCAGGACCAAAGAAAAAAAATCAAAGAAGAAACTCAACTATCGAGAGGTTCTTCAATTCACATCAAAAAGAAGATTTTAAAACCCATAGGAGTTTGCTACAATTGTATGCTACAATTCAATTGTAGCATTAGTAACCTTTTGTAACCTTTTCACAAATTTATCAACTAATTTTACAATCAAAAGTCATTACCATGTTGAAGCGAAAATTGTTCCTAACCAAGCGCCCCGGTGGCTCAGTCGGGAGAGTGTGGGATTCGTAATCCGAAGATCGCGGGTTTGAATACAAGAGGAGCAAGTTGCTATGGGAACTTTCAATTCATTTCTGTTTCAATTTTAATTTGTCATTTGTTGTGTTAATTATGCAAATTTGTATTATGTAAATTTATTCCTAATTTTCTGTGGGCCTTCAAATTCTAGAAGGTTTTTTGTGTATATAAGTAGTTTCGAAATTAGTCAGATACTAAAAAGAATCGTGAGTTGAGCTTGAGTGTGTTTATTCTCGTTAGCTTTACTACATTCATCTCATCTTCGCGACCATATTATAAAACAGCAATTTTCATCAAATTTTTCTTTTTAAAGATATATACAATAACCAGATACAATTTTCAAACAGAAAATACAAAAGAAATTGTCATATTTCAAAGAGTATAAAGCTAATATTGTTAAAAATTATTGATTCCAAAGAAAGTTATGGTTTTAAAAGACAATTTTAATCCCACCTTTATTTTTTAGAGATCAAAAAACTAACAAGCGATATGTATTAGCATTTTAATCTATCAAAATTTCTAAAAGCATCAAATTACCTTTTAACAAAAAAAAAGTAGAAAAAGAAACTTAATAAAGATAAGGAAAATAGTAATTTTCATTAAATATTTAATTTTTACATGATCATCCATACACTTGTTTTAGCATCATATTACATTTTTAAATGTGTGTTGGAAGAGGATTTAATTATAAGATAGTATAAACAAAAAACTAAAATAAATTAACAAATATATAAATGCTATCAGAAATCATTTATATCATGAGTAGGATCATGGTATTTAGTCAGAATTTTTTTAAATGCTTAAAAAACATTTTTCGTGATGCTTAATGCAAAAATGATAGTTACATCCTTGTATTCACAATTGGGCTCAAAAATATGCACATCATTATTGAATATCATTTGCTCTACATTATTGTCAAGAATGAAAATAATTCTTTTTGGTATTGTTTTAAAATTCAAAACCATTTAAATTTATATTTACTTCAAAGCTAATCGGAACTTCTTGCCAAGTTTCTCTAATTCTCCAAGAACACAATCTGTGATGTATGGTATACCTTAAATAATAAAATGACAAATATAGCTTATGAATGAAATATCATTTTCAAGAGCAATAATATGAATTACATTTTTTAACTATTTCACAAGTAAAAAAGAATGAAGAAAAGTTCTTAAAATTTATTACAAATCAATGATGTAAATATTGGTATAAATTCTATCAACAAATAGTATTTAAAAAGAAAAATCTATTAACTTTTTTAAATATAGACTAGTAAGACTTATCAAATAGCAAATTGAATAATTTTCTTACAAATTAAAAATAAATTATTTCATTATTGTATACATTATTAACAAAATGTTAGTTTATAAAAAAGGTTAAAGATTTGATTGAAAATATCTTCAGATATTATTATCAAATTTCTTATAACAGTACAATATTATCATTGAAGTAATATTAAATAAGTTAATTGATAGCTTTAGAAACCAAGTTCTTTTAAAACATAAAATTACTACTGACCAAATCATCTAATTCAAATTACTGTAAACTAAACTTCTTTTAAAAATATAAATACTATTGAAAAAAAGTAATATTTTATACATAAGCAACCATAAATAACATTAAAAATTAATATATAAATTCTAACAATAATATATATATATAAATATTTAGATCCTAACACCTTACATTTTCCATAAAGGCAGTCCATCATGGAAGTGAAGACATCAAGTTTATTTTTTATTGAAAAATTGACAAAATTTGTATCCACAATAATATGATAAGGAGGTCCTAATTGTGTATTGTACTTGAAAAACAAAGCTGATGAACACTGAGGACTGAAATGAAAATTTAAAATATTTAATAAAATGCATTTCTATATACAGGTTGCAAACACACACACACACACACACACACACACACACAATTTAAACATTATAGAAATTGCATTTTCCATGCTGCAAGGTTCAGTTTCTGAAGCAAAGTAATGTTATCTTTCTTTAACAGGTGGCAGCAAAATTGTCACTCTAGCTACTCAACTAACTTAGTGGCAAGGAAGTAACTAAAAGATGGTGAATGAATTAGAATTTTGTGAAGAGGTCCAGGAGAGAGTGAGATGTAAATTGGAATTTATGGGTAGCATAATTTGATTGGATGAAGTCTAATTCAAACTGAATGGAATTGTTAATAGGCACAATTTTGTCCCAAGTTGTGTCCCAATTTTGTCAAATTGGAGTAGTCCATTGGACATGTTGGTACAATATACAGAATCAATGGTACTCAGCAATAAATTAACGATGATGCCTGCTATTTTGAACAGTAATCACATTTGCACCAGAGAGTGCATTTATGTTTCAAATTAGACTTTAAGCTTTCCATTTCGAGTAATTGAACTTGTAGAATAGAACATTAATTTTCTACGGCAGTTCAAAGTGTGTATATATTTTTGAAGTGTTATATATATATATATATATATATAAAATTATACACTTATAAGTCATTTAAACTAAATGCTGATTTTAAAAAACCTATTCAGCTTATTATCTAAACTTGAATGCAATTTAATTAAAAGTTTTAAAAAGATAACAATTTAAAAGAAAGTACAGCAATTTTTTATTTATTTCACACAGAGGGGAGAAGATTCTGTGTATAATCTAGCTATGCAGGATGTAAATTCTAATCATAGCTCAACAGTTAATTTTTAAACAGGAAACATAAACATATACTCCAGTATGGAAAATATTTCAATTTATTTAATTATACTTTATACTGTTTGAGCCATTTTATGTATTTCCTAAAACATTATAATGAGTGAATTTTATACGACTCTCGATCTTATAAATCATATTTAGTAAAATATTATTGACACACAAAAAAAGTTCTACATTTCTTCAAAAACTCAAGTCTTGAAGCTTTAGATATTATTATTCCTTATACTATTTCCTGCAATTTCAATAGCTACTATGAGAAAAATATATCGATGAAACATAAGCATTACCATCAAGCAGGATAATTCCTCAAGGAACTTACTGATAGATTTAAAGGTAATGAAATTCAAAAATTTCATAATTCAATCAGTTGTAATAAAAAAAGAGTAGGCTTTCTTCTTCTTTTTAAATGTTAGTGAGCCAAAAATATTTTATTAAATATGACTAATAAAAGTATGGGTTAGTATAAAAATGCACACTTAGTAAGGTTTTTAGAATGACACAAACAACATAAAATGCATTTTTTTTAATAATTACAATATTTTTCAAACTGCAAGTATATACTTATTTTTTTAGATAATAGCTTTTGAGAGATAATTAGAGTGGATATCTCATAATAATGAATAACTTTAATCCCTGAGAGCATGTATGAATAGTTAATAAAAGATATGTGCTTGTGTGTAATAATGTGCAAAAAAATTAATTTTAACAATTCCAATATATTACACTTGATTTTTAAAAATTAAAATGGTTCTAATAATGAGAAAGCCTACAAGGGAGTACTTTTCAAAACTTGTAGAGTAACTTGGGCTGTTTCTCAAAATAAAATGGCAAATGGTTTTATTTTAGAAACCTGATGAATAATAATAAAAAAAAACTTCAATGGCAGGGAAAATTTTAGGTTCTTTTTCAACAACTTTTCTCAATAGCCAGGATTATGTTTAATTGGCCTTGGATTCTTATAAGATAGAGTTTTTTTTAATTAACTTGATAACATGCATATGAGTTTTTTTTACAGTGCAGTTGAAATTAAAATATTATGGCAATCTTATATATATCTTCATATAGATTAGATATTGATTTTATATGAAGTTTACATTTTTTTAATACAAAAATGAACATACTAAAGAAAAATATTTTTATAGTGTTAATAAAATATAAAAGAAATCCTATTCAAATTATCAAACTTTAGGGTTAATTTGAATAAAAAAAATAATCTTATAATTACTAGATTTTAGACATTTTTTCGATAATTTATGTATTATATATTTATATATTAAAACTATTTAATCATTAACGTTCTCTGCTGTTTTAGTATTTTTCCACACATCATTTTATGAAAGTATGTCCTTGTCTTTTACAGATTAAAAAAAAAGGGGGTTATTATAGTAAAGTTTCACATTTTTCATGGTTACCAGTAATATTTTATGAATTTACACTTAATAAAGAGAATAAAATCCTATACTGCTTAAATATAACCACTGCTTATTAATATTTAGTTGCTATTGTTTCTTATCTCAAAATTTTAACAGAGTAAGGTAAACATAAGATCATAAAGAAATTTAGAAATATGAAAAAGTATCTTCCATGAAGAAATGCAGGTAAGCAAGAAAATATTTTCTCAAGCATAAAATGAAAGGAGTAAAAATTTTATAATTATTTTTACTTTTTAAAATTATTTTTACACAAAAAACATTCTTTTGTGATTTGTAAAAATTGAAAAAAAAAAAACATTTCTTAGATAATTTTATACATATTTTAAAAGATAAAATTTTGAAAATGACATTGGAGAAAAAAGGAAGGTTAATGTATAATTTACTTACACTTCTTTCACTTTTGGTTCATCATCTTTTTTCTTCTTTTTGATGACTCTGTCCTTTTTTTGTCTGAAAGAACAAGTATTTAAGACAATCTTTCATTTAGATAATGTGATCCCAAAAATAAAATTTATCAATTTGAATAACTAAATGTATATCTAAGAAAGGCCTTTAAATGTATTTGAAATTATTCTATCATTTCCATTAGGAAGTTTCTACACAGAAAAACAGACACAAAATCAACACAATAAATAATTATGAAAAGTTAAGAGCCATCTCATAAATAGTTACTTTTAACACCTAAATAAAATGTCACTATAATCATAAATCTTTTGGGGGGAAGGTGAAATTTATAGTTGCTCAATATGGCTGTAAATTTTCCTTGAAAGTAGCTGATTTGCATTTTATTTTTAAACGAATACTTGCTTGTAATTTAATGTGTTTTTAATATTTATTCTACTTAGCCTCATTTAATAAAATTATTTTTGTTTTGTTTGCTCAATAAATACATTTACTTGAAAATTGTACAGCAAATTGTGTGTCAAAAAAAAAATCTGAATATATGAAGAGATATATATATTTTTCTCAAGAAATTTTTACTTTACTGTTCCTAAATTACTAAGAATTAAATTTTCTGTACTCACAAAATTCTTAATTTTCCCTCGTAAACTACAGTCCTTCTAAATTTATTTTGTAAATGCTCTTAATCTGTCAAACAATTTATACTAATCATTTAAAATTGTTAATGCTGTTATATTTACCAATAGATTAGATCTGAGACTAATGTAACAAACATTATTGTTAAGTCAATCTTATTATTAATTACTCTTTAAAATAATCTAGTCATTATAAAATTTCAAAAAAATATTACTAATATATTTTTAAAAATTACTTTTTTGAAATCAAAATTCAAAATGGTGGGACCACATGTAGCAGAAAATAAGAACTGTGCTCAACAAAGTAAAATAAAAACTTTGAGAATAAAAGTCAAGAAAGCTTTAAAAACAGAAATAGGGAATAAAAAAAGTAAAAAATTAAATGAAACAGAAATAACAAAACTAAGATAAAAAATAATAAGAAGAAGAATCTGTTATAGGTCAACAATCAACTTCAAGAATATATTTATCACTACAAGCATTATGTAAAATTTGTTCTTGGATTAGAAGTATTTGTCTTCTAATCCAAGAAAAAGTAAGCATAAAGTTCCAAACATATGATTCTTTATTACAGCTACTAAATCTAAGAAGAAGGACTTTTCTAAATAAGGCAGAGAAAGTGAAAAAACTTATTATGAGTGTGAAAGATTCAACAGGTATCAAGACAATTTCTAACAAAAAGATGTAAAATCCATTTGAAATAAAGAAACAAAGAGCAATTTTGCAGAAATTTTTATAAATACAGTGCAAGTACAGATAATGAACCTGATTTTTAAAAATGCATGTTTTCGAAAACTACTGCACATGTTACAATAAGCAACATATGAATTTAAAGAGAAATATATAAAGTTTTTTCCACAGTTGATTAACAGGTAACAAAGGATGACAAAATCCATCAATACGACTTTTGTATTTGTATGCAAGAGAAATTGGAAAATGAAGATTTTGAAATAAGCTGGATTTCTAAGATGAAGCAACCTTCCAATTATCAAGAAATGTAAATCATCATAATGTCTGAGTATAGGGAAGTGAAAATCCTCATGAGATAGTGCAGTTTCATGGAGATTCACAAAAAGTTAATGTTTGAGTATGTGCGTGTGATACCATGTAAAAAAACTGCATTGCCTGTTTTCCTTTGCTGAAAATATGGTCACAAGCACAAGCATGAAAAAATTTGATTATTTTCACAACTGCTTGAGGACCGTTTAGATTTGGTTTTTCAGCAGAATGGAGCCCCATCCCATTGGTCTTTATAATTATATGAGCAAAGAATAGGTATGTAGTTATTTGAGCAAAGAATTTCAAAAACAACAGATGGGGCATGCGCAGATAATGGTGATTTCCCTCTAAACATGTGCTCACCAAGATCCCCAGATTTAATATCATGTGATTTCTCTTTTATGGGGTTATGTCAAAGGTATTGTTTATATACCATCAATGAAGAAAACACTGTCAATACCTATAGAACACATTTGTGCAGAATTCAGAACTATTGACAGAGTGATGCTAAAGAAATTTTGGAACAAACTGGATTACATATTGGAAAAATGCAGCCTAATAAGAGAGTCGCACTTGAAACATTTGTAACAAAAAAAATCAGCATATCTCTCTTTAAATTAAAACATCATTTATTATAATAAGTGCAGTAGTTTTAATTGGATGGATAGATAGATAGATATCAGATTCATTATTTGCATTCACTCTGCATTTAACTTAAAATAAGCATTTCAGTTTAAAATTGCTTAACCTAAAACTGAAACTACAAACTCACTTGGATCAGTAAATTTGCTAGTACTCATAACCTGAGAATTTTCCTTTTAAAATTAAACAAATGGAAAATGGACAATATTAAAACTCCAGTGACTTAGTAGTTTGAAACAAATATAATGCTAAAACTATAAAATTAAATTACAACAATTGTCCATTTCAAATAAGAAAAATCATTAAAAAATAGTTGGAATAAATTTGTATAATTCAGAAGAAAAAAAAATCTTGCAGCCACTTTATGAAAGAGCTGATTTTGCAATTAACACATTTCTAGCACCATTATTTATGATATGCTTTATCAAGTAAAAAAGTTAAGGAAATAAAATAATTGTTTCACATGTGAACAGTGGTTAAATTCATATTTACTTCTTCCAAATCTATTTAATAAAACAACCAAAATGAAGTGATAAGTGCTTTTTAAAAGAGACCAAGACTTGTAACTGATAATATAACAGTAATAATATATTTTAAACACGCTGCTTATGTAATTTTGGAAATGAAACACTATGCAGACATATTTAATTATGCATACTTTTATCTTTGTGAAAATGTTAAGTCAACAAATCAGTCAAGATATTATTTTAAAAAAAACTTGACTTTAAAAGTCAAAAAGTAATAATTTAATCAGATGGGACATCAGTACATTTTAAGAATCAATACAATATATCACTGCTGCTTTCAAATACAGCATTTTGTGTGGGAACTTCACTGTTTTGTACTGCGGGAAAGGGTCAAGGAAAAAGTAGGCAAGATGAGCAATAAAATTACCATATAAATTTGAAAAATAAAATTTTTGCAAGAAACTGTCATCAGTTTTTTAAGGCAAAATGTTAGTGGTGTTCAAATGATTTTTTTAAAAAGTACTTTGTCAAGACATTTTGACTAATGTAGAAATTTGCCATTATGCATCACATATATAGCTAGAAAAGTTACAACTACTTTATAAAAGAATTTAAGAAAATACTCTATTTGTATTGCTTTATATCAATTCTTTATAATTAGACAACTTATTACTGATGGCCAAATAATCACACCTTTAAACTATTAAAAATTACAAACAAATATTTTTGATTATTAATCAATCCAAAATTGTTCTTATTAAAAATTCAACATTCCCATGTATTACTGTTATTAATTACAGTTTTTAGACTAAAAAAATTTAGAAAAATCTAATGCTAAAGTTAAATTACTTTTTATGAGTTAATTACTTTGCCACCTTAGTTACAATACTAAAAATTTGATTTAATTTATCTAAAGAATTATCATTTAAAATAACTTCTGTGTAGATATGTTATATTGATTAATGTTGCATCAAATATGATTAAATGATTTATCAGGGATTAACAAAGACTATTTTGTTATATTACAGCTTGTTAAAACTTTTCCAATGTTATGTTAGTCAAAATGAAATGACCTTGAAAAATTATCTTCTATCTCCATAATTTTAAATTACAAAATTTCCCAAAACACCAATAACATTAGAATACATATTTTTCTTTCCCAAAATTAACTTTGAAAGCTTTAATTATATAAAAAAAGCTTCAGGCATATTAAAAAAATTCTATATGTTTTTATTTCAATTCAAAATGTGGAAAAGTATACATACAAAAAGTTCTCCCCCATAAAATTTCATCCATTCTATATTTATGAAACTTTATTTTATTTTCATCAAGCTCATTTGAATCTTATATATATATATATA
>JAOUZG010017314.1:4284953-4297294 GCA_026289955.1 Argiope argentata
TTAAACTAATAACTTTCTTTGTTGCTGCAAATTTAGGTTGAAATTTAGCCTATAGAGATAAAATCAATATAATTGCAACTAAATTGCATTGTATGACAATAATTTACTTATTATTGTTATGGTGAATAATAAAAAAAAATGGAATAAAATTTACTTGTTTTCATGACACTTGCACATATACAAGCTTCAAAACAACTAATATGGTATTAGAAGTAACAATATAAATTATGTTTCAGTTTATTAATAAAAATACTAATTTGTAATTAACTGAAATAAGGTATATAGATAAAGATAAGGTAGTTAGATAAGATAGCATAGATAAATTAAGTTAAAATACATTTATTTTAAAAATCAAAATAAATTTAAGAAATCTGTTAAATCAACTGAATTATAAAATATTTTGACACAAATTTATAACTATTCTATAAAAGCAACAATGTTTCTGTTCTTTATATGAGCCATTCTAATGCAAGAATAAGGGAAAATAAAACAGCTCTTTAAAGAAAGAGTTTCATCAGTAATCGAAATATTTTTAAAGTTAAAATATTTTCTTACTATGTATGCATAATTAACTACAATCACTATAAAATTTAATAAACTTTTAATATAAATGAAATACATTACATTCACATATACTTAATTTAACATAATAACTTTTGATTATAAAAAAAGATTGAATTCTTAAATTATTTAATCTCATCTATACAATCAAAAGTAAAAATTTTTATTACTGAAACCTGTTCTTATTCATACTTTATTTTACAGCCCATTCATAAATAATTGATTTGATATTAATTATTCTTCTTGCATTTTCAATTTATATTATACACAAGTCACATTTTCTTATTAATTTATAATTGAATATATAAATAATATAATAATCACAAATATTTATCAAATATTAATTAAAGAACAGTATTAGGTTACTATATACAGTAACTCAATGTCTTTAAATAAATTCATGATTCAAAGTTATGCTATATTTCCTCCCTTTATTTATGTGTGTGTGTATTTATATAATTACTTCGTAGCAGAAAACAAGTTCGAAAGAAGATTTATAAAAATATTCCCAAAGAAATATTCTAATAGTTTTTCGAAGTTGTCATACATTAAAGGTAAACCTAGTACCAATATGTATATTATGCATGCTAGCAAACGTAGAATTCCAAAACATGCCGGAAATCGAATAACCAATGCAAATTCTGAAACAATGCATGCAATATAATTCAAGCAGCTTCGAAAAACAATGCAGGCAGGAGGAACTTAATAACAGCTGAGAAATAAATGACAAATATCACTAATTTAAAAAGAATAGCAGAACATTAACAAAATTTCAGTTCTGATTATTTCATTCGCTTTAATTACGGAATTGTCTGAAAGAAACTGAATTGTATATCATACAATTTATATTTAGCTATAACATTATAATAAAATAATTTTAATTCAGTTAAAACAAAGAATAAACAGAATAAATAAATTATCTGACCTTTCCCATTACGTTAATCCTAAATTCATAGAACACATGGACCGAGAACACAACAAATAAAACTTCGCTGCCACAACATAAACAATAGAGTTGAGATGTTTCAGATTTGGCACAGAGAATATTATTTTCGATAGTGAGTAGAATAAAGGGTTACAAACAAATAATTTTTTAAAAAAATAAATTCAATGATTAAGCAAATTTCTATTAAAATATTTATTGAGATAGATTCAAACTATTTCAAGAACAGAAATTAAAAAAGATAAAATGTCTTCCAATCTATTATAAAGAATAACACCAAACATAACAATAAGAACACGATAAGAGCATTAAATTTGATTTTCACATTTCAAATCCTTCGGATTACAATAGTAAACTAATAAATTAAGTTAAATTCAAATAAAAAAAGAGCAGACGTGTTTTTTTTGGGGGGGAGAACTTTTTTTTTTATGTATTTATCTTGATGTTTTTGCAATAGCTTTTGTTAATAAATTATTTTTATCGAATAAAAATTCAGTTGGAAAGTGAAAAAAAAATCTTTATTTCGCATCCTTTTTAATTTGATTTCAGCTGAATTAATTCAAACATAAGGTATTAGTTAAGTTAAAAGCCCTATCACACGGCAAAATACCGTGTGCACTTTCGTAGACAGGACAAACGACGACGAAAGTGACATCACTTGAGCATTTTCTGACTGGTAAACCTAAGAACGTAGGTTTACGTTATATTTATCGCTCTTTGTTCATTGATATTACTTAGTGAATATCTGCAATTTTCTCATTTCATTATTCGAGAGATTCCAGTCATGACGTTACTTAAATTTGTAATTAAATTTTGGATACATTTTTTAGGTATCCCATTACCTTTTTATGTATGCAAAAGCCCATGGTATCAATAATAGTTGTAATTTTATTTTAATTCAAACTATTTTGGAATTTGTAGATAAATTACGAAGCCAGTGCAATGAAATTTCATTGCTTTAATAAATAGCAATTCTATAGCCACATTATTGAATTAGTTGGAATCACTTCTGCTTCAAATTTAATTTTTAGAGTGCTTAATGCAATAAATATAATAAGGATTGTAAAATCAGACAAGTTGTACATTTATCGAATTTAAAAATGCTTTTCGAGCAATTTTTCCTATGTATGTCTTTTTCATTTCTGATAGTTTCATTCTTATTGTCTTTTATGGCAAACTAACTCTTACCCGCGTCTTCGTATGCGTGGAAATTTTGATGTGTATATCTGAGAACTGGCAGTCTAAATCACAATGTAAAATGTTATCAATACCGTATGCAAGCAAAAATTTTCAACGTCCTTTGAAGCAACGCAAAGACGTGAATTTTAAGTACCAGTTGGGGTAATGCAATGCAGATTAGAAAATTTTAATTTCAATTCATCTATTTTATTTTTATTCAAAAGAACTTCTGAAGGAATCAAAAGATCTATTAACTAACAATGTTTAATTTTAAATTTATCATACTCTACGAAAATAAACAATATCGTTTGAAATAACAGGTCGAAAACATGTTCGTCTAACATCGTCTAACATAATAAAACAATTCATTGGATAAGATTCTTTGCTTGATAAATATTGTTAAATTCTAAGGCATTACAGTATTTAGTCTCGCTGACTTCTAAAATTACTCTTTAAAAAAATGTGTTAATTTTTTTAAAAATCTTTGTGGATTTATTACCAGTATTTGTGAAAAATAGGAATTGATTATTATTATTAATTTTCATTTAATAAAAATAATCAAAAATAATTTTCTAAAATATATTACTGCATTTTTTTTAGTTTTTTTTTAAAGATAAAGTATTAAAAATTCATTTATTTTTACATAGATATTAAAAAACGATTTTTTTTTAATTTTCAAATTGTCAAACATCTTTTTTAAAAAAAGCCCTCTGCATTACATCGGAAATAAGAAGCAATAAAACATTTTTTTTAAAGTCTGACCATTTCCAAATGTGTGGCCATTCTATACATCTTTCTCAATGCAAATGTATAATCAGAAATAACATATAATTCTAAATTAACTGGTAATTTGTTAAATTTAAAAGAAAAAATGTTGAAAAAAAGCCTGAATTAATTTCTTTATCATACAAAAAGGTGATTTAATTTTTTGATAATGATAAAAATATAATCATGTTTATGTTTTTGTCAAAACTAAATATGCTTTACATTCCTGCAATATTGCAGAAACATCTATGTATTAAAATTTAAAATCATTATTACATTTTTCACACAAACATAAGAGTTAAAATTTATAAATTATATAGAAGTTGTTAATAAACTATTTAAGGAATTACTATTATCAAAAGGTTATACTGTTATTTGAATAAATTAAAGACTCAATATGATCAAATATATTTCACAAAAAGAAAACAATTATAATCAGCATTAATATTTTTTTTTATTTGCTTAAAAATATCCTTTTGAATCTCTGAAAATTCTGTCACAAGTTCGAAGATCCTTCTAGAGAACTGCTCCCCATACGATGGTGTCAGTTTTTTTAAAAACAATGGGGTCAATAAGTTGACCCACAGAATGGAAAAAAGATTCCAAAGTTTCAATTCGCTTTTTTCATTCTGTCGAAACATTTTTTAATATTTAGTAATATGTAACATTTACTAATGTCCGCATTTTCAGTATTGTTACGTTTTTAGCGTAGCGAGTTCGGATTGAATGGACTTTATTTGAGGACAGCACAAACAAATTTATTTACAGCTATTTACAGGTATATGCAGGATGACTTGAAAAAGTAAAACTTCAGAAAACACAATCCAGCAATAATCAGTCACTTACGGCGTAAATGCAAGTCTTACGCACAATAAACAAGGTTTGCAAAACAGCTATAGTATAGCACAGCAACAGTCAATCACAGCGAGCTCAACAATACAGAGTTAACAGCAAACGCAAACACAGCTCACTAATAACAAGCGAAAACCCGCTAGTCCAGCTAACCGCTTCTCTTCCTCAAGAGAGATTCCACTATCTTTGAGCGATCAACTGCAGGAAGCAGCAACCCGCCTCTTATATAGTCGGGCGAAAGTACGGAGAGGCTTCGGCGACCAGGGAGAAAAACCTCGGCGCAGCCAGTATTGTCGCGGGGTTACCAGAATATTCCTCCCGCCAAGTCAACTCGGCTGGCGTGGAGCGCCTTGTGACGCGCCGCCAACGTTTTCACCTCTGGCGAGCGTTAGCGTTCGCCCGCTTGTAACAGTATTATAGTTAGCGTCAATCGCGCCATTCTTGACTCATTATGTCACTGTCAAAGTTTCACATGATTGGTTGAATTTCGTTTGCAAACGATATTTCCGTCACTATCGTCTACATTTTCAAGCAGGTTTAAAAAAGCTGATGATGACAAAAATCTTTCTTTATAGGTTGCCAGCGGGCATAAATTGAAGACTGCCGACGGAAGTGTAGGCGGTATTTTGCAGTGTGATAGAGCTTCAAATTTCTTGAAAATAAATCATATTTCAAACCTTGTTTTGTCACTTCTTTTTTTTTTTCTTCCAGCCTCCTTCCTTCATTTTTCTCCTTGATCGCAGTTTTTAATCTCTGCTCAAAAAAAAATTAAGGGGAAAAATAACATGCAATGTATTACACTGCTCAAAACAATGGGGTCAATTCATGTGACGTCAAAGGTACATGACATGTGACTTCTGCGCATGGCATTTAAGTCTTCATCCGCAAAGCTTTCCTCGATGAGTCTGTCATTAACGCCCTCCGCCAAGTATGAAGCGGATTTTTTGTTTACATTTGTTGATGTAATTTTGAGTCTTTTTCTTTCCTCCTGTTTAAGTTAAAAGATGAAAGACTGATGTGCTGCTGGATGCTTTAATGCGAAACACAAGTTAATACCATGATAAAAGGCATTTTTTTAGTTTCCTTTCAACAATCCTGACATTGATTGTTAGCTTTGGAATGGAAGGTTGTTGTTTTCGAAGTTGTGATATGCGCCGTTTATTTTCAAGAATTCATTTAGTGTGTTTATATTCACAAAATTTTGAAACCCAAAAATTGTTCCAGTAATTTTAAAAAAAAAAACCCTTTCAAAGGAAAAGAAATCGGTACGTGTATTGCTGCCTAAAACAAATGGGGACAATTAAACAAAATCTTCAGTGCATTTCTAATTTTCTTTATTGATATTTGATGGAAATTTCTGATAATTTTGAATATGCTTAGAAGATTTTGAAATGTTTACATGAATATTACATTACATTTATCCTACAAAATTTTATCTAAATTTAATTGATGTAAGTAAACAAACTTTTGTTGTAAAAACTATCTTTCTTAACTGAAAATTAGTGGCTGTAATGCTGACTTGGGTGAAGGTGAATAAATTTCTTTAAGATTTATTAAATAAATGGATCTTTTCCAATTACTGAAAAATTCAATTTTCGTTTTGATTGTTAACAGCATTTATAATTGATGTATTGTATTAAAAGTGCTCTTAATTTGGTAAATGGAATGAAACATACTTTAATGCTACTTTTTACTGAAATAATTCACAAATTACAAAATGAAGTTCAAGATTCTGTGAAAAAGATTCATTCCTGAGAATATTGTTAAAAATATTAAAATGAGGGCATTGACAAATTTCACGAAAGATTTTTTTCTATATATTCTTTTAATTTTGAAGCAGATCTTCAAAAATTAAATATGTCAAAGCATCCATTTGATTTTTTTAAAAAATTACAAATCCAGTTGATTTTTGAAAATAAAGACTCCAGATTCATTATTGACTGCATAGAAACAGAACAGCAAATGATTTCCAGTTTTTACAAAGAAGCAAATATTTTAAAAGATATGATAGTCATAATACTTACAAGAGCTGACAACTTCATTTCACCATTACACTGTGATAGCATATCTGACTAGGAATTTTTTGAAATTAAAAGCTATCTGATAGATGTATAAGAACTGAATGAATTTGTGATGACAGATAAAAGTTTTCAAATTGAACAAGAACTTAAAAAGAAAAAGGATATAAGTTGAAAATAAAATTTTAAATGACTGTACTCAGTTTAACATCCCTGAAAGAATTGATAACTGCTAGATATCTTATATAATATTACAATAGAAAGAGCCATTTCAAAAATTATAATGAATAAATATTTTGTATGGGCTGTCCTTTATACGTGCTTATATAATATCAATTACTTGTAGGTTGTATAACTTTCAAAGATCATTAATTAACATCAAATAATTTTTTGTATTTGTTTTTTTAGTTTTTGGCATTATAATAAAATGCATTTTGAGGTTTTTACTTTTGAATCTTAAAGCTTTCTTTTCCTTGTAGTAATTCATATTATTTTGTTATTGCCATGTAATCACATCTAATAACTTAAGAGCAAAATGGATGGCTTCAGAGATCATTATTACTAGTTTTTTCAAATACATTTGTTTATTTATAATAGATTCAAGTCAAATTTATGTCAGGTAACTGTTGCTATAGTTAGAATGAAATGTCATTAGTTTCTTTATTTAAACTGAAATTGATTGTTATCATAATATCATGCTATACTATTGTGCACTTCAGTGATCTCTGTTTTAAAAAATATTGGTCTTTTCATTGAAAATCAACTTCTGTAGCAATATTTGTTATATATTTTTTATTTCTAACTTCCTTGTTACATGAATGTTTCACTTTTTTTTCTACTTTAACCTATTGATATTGAATAATAAAATTCTATAAAAGCATATTCTTTCTATCCTTCTTTATATCCTATTTTACTTTTATATTTGTATTTATCATGATCTTATTCTTGTTTATTAAATTTACTGTATTGTATGTTTTATTTTATATTCGTTCTGAGTAATTTTTATCAATTTAACTTTAAAATACATTTCAGATATGTTTTGTTTTAAAAGTGTATTGTTCAATATTATGTTTTATAGGTGATAAAGAAAATGTTGTTCAGTATTCAGGTTGTTTCTATTGAATGAAATTGATTTCATTTTTGACATTCTTGCCATACTATGTTTATATTCTTTGTGTCTAGAAAAAGAAATGTTGATAAACAACTTTTGAGTTGTTTTTTTTTAATAGGTAAGAAAACTGAAACATCATTTAATCGTATTTTTTAAAAATAATTATCATATGTATTTTATCTTTTTTTAAATGTGTAAATAAAAATTATAAAGGGATAATTTTATTTGTTTGTCCTTTAATGATTTCTATGAGTTAAAATAAAATAACTGGTTCTGGTTGCATAGATTTAAAAAAATGGTATCTATACCTTTTATAGTTCATAATTTGCAATTGTAAACAAAATTTATTACAGATATTAAAAATTTGAGTTTCAAGTTTTTTTTTCTTCTGGGCAAACTGAAAACATCAAAGTCTCAAATAAAAATCATTTACTTACAATCTCTTAATAAAAATTACTACTTAAGGAAAAAAATGTAATAATTTTATTGGTAAGCTTTAAAATTTTAACTTATCTAAGAGTAATATTTATTTTTAAATTTATATTTATAAAATTCAACCTACCGAGAAGGATAGGCTCTTTTTCTCTGTGATTTAACATTAAATTTTTTTTTAAAAAAAGAAAATTTGTAATTTTTCAAAAACACCACCATAGCCATTTGTCAAAATGTATCTTTTGAACTATATATATATATATATATATATATATATAGATATATATATATATATATAATATGGAAAAGTAAAGAATAAAAGGGTAGCAAACAAATAAAAAGTGATATTAATTAATTAGACAACAAATAATTGCATTGAAAATACTAATTGAAATTTTAGGATAAGAAATAAAATTACAATACTACAAAAGCTTGGTGAAAATAATTCAAAATATTAAATTTTAAAAAATATGAAAAGTTTTTTATAATTATTCGGCTTGAATAACATTTAACTGCAACAGCTGATTGCAATGCTTTCTTTAACGTTATCGGCAGACCTCCCGATATGCGCAGAACGGTTGAAAATTGAACAGAATCGGTTTGTTTGGTACGTGACACGTGACCCATGAATTGACCCCATTAGGGGGGCACATGGTTTTAACAGAATTACGCAAAGATGTCTACGAATAAGTAACATAAAATGAATCATCCATAAATTACAACCTGCCAGGAAACGGAAGAAGAAAACTTTATATGCAAATCAAAGTTCATGACGTCAAAAATCAGAAAAAGGAGATAAGGTCAGAAATCGGGATGTTGCAGAAACGTCGGTTTTATTGCCGTAACTGTGAAATTTGATTGCGCAGTCTTTCTGTTTTTGCGACAAGCTTATGAGAATGTCTGAACAAAGTGATTTACCGGAATCCATGGCATGGCGTGTCATAGGCCGATTGGAATCAGGCCAAACACAACGGAGTGTCACGGACTCTGTTGGAATCGCCAAAAGTGTTGTTGCAAGGCTGTGGAATCGATTCCAAGAAACAGGAAATGTTAGACGTCGACCAGGGCAAGTTCGGCCACGCGCCACTACAGCAACTGATTACCGGTATATAACGTTAACAGCCCGTCGAAACAGAACAGAGAATGCCACTTAGCTGCCAAGACAGTTGTTCTTGGTAACATGACGAAGGGTGTCCAGCCAAACAGTACGTAATAGGCTTCATGGGGGAGGGCTCTATGCACGTACGACAATGGTCTGCATTCCGTTGACCCCACGCCACCGTGCGGCCCGAAGAAGATGGGCTGCTGAATATCGAGATTGGCAGCAACATGATTGAAGCCAAGTGCTGTTTACATACGAGTCCCGATTCAGTCTGGAGTGTGACACTCGACGTGTTCTTGTATGGCGGGAGAGGGACACTCGAAATAACCCCGCATTCGCTCGTGAAAGGTCACAATACAGACGAGCTGGTTGAATGGTATGGGGTGGAATCAGCATAGGTGGACATACGGACCTGCATATCATTCGGAATGGCACTTTAACGAACCGCAGGTGTGCAGACGAGATACTGCGATCTCATGTGACCCTTACGCTGGAGCCATTGGCGATTCCTTTATTTTCCAGGATGATAATGCCCGACCGCATGGAGCTCGTCTGGTGGAGAACATGCTTGAAGCGGAAACAATACAGCGTATGGAATGGCCAGCGTGCTCTCCTGACCTGAATCCAATCGAGCATTTTTGGGACATGCTCGGACGACGCATTGCTGCGCGGCCAAGGCCGCCTGTGGCTGTCCCAGACTTGGAGATTGCACTTCTTGAGGAATGGAACAATATTCCCCAAAGTCTGATCGATAACCTCATCGCATCCATGGCAAACTGGTGTGCAGCAGTCTTAGCTGTTCGAGGAGACCACACTTCCTGTTAAAACTCATTCATCATGTCTATTCAGAGCCTTTTTTTTTATCGTTTACATGTAACCAAATTGTTTCCATAAATCATCTATTCATGTTTTTTCCATATTTTCAAAGAATTAAAGCTTAATTCCACATTGTTTTATTTTTTTTCTCTGTATTGCGCATGGATACGCGTGTACTACCCATTGTATGGCAATACGTGGCTGTCTCGCACAGTTTTCTTGATTTTTTGCTTGCTCCCCTAATTGTTTTGAGCAGTGCATTTTAAATATAATAATAATGTATATAATATGCAATGTATACAATATATATTACGATCTATGGATGAATGAATGAGAGTAGAAAAGGGACGCATTTTGCATTGCTTCAATTGGCGTTGAAAATTCAAAGCTAGTATAATTTTTTCATCAATTATTTGTAGTAAGTGTAATTTTTAGGCCGGGATAGCCTGGCAGGTGGGGCGTTTTATTCGCATTCCTTGTGCTACGTGTTCGAACCCGCCAGCCGAAGACTGTGTGTGTGATGGACGCTAAATCTGTCGTGGTCACAAAATCCTCACTGTCGAGATTAATACCTCTGGGAGTACTGGATCAGAGTGACCAGATCTAAATTATGATCTGTGGATGAATGAATGAAATGCATGAATAAAGTCTACCTCTAAAAATGGGTTAGTGACGTGTGTGAGTGAGAAGTCAGACTTCTGCCTTCGGGTGCTCAGGGGTCCATAATCTCAGAAGCTACAGCACCTCTCCTCCTTCCTTTGTAAAGCTGAACACGAGAACAACAACAACAAGTGTAATTATTTAATAAAAAGTAACTAAAATACAAATTTTCTTTGTTGACCTTAGTAGGAATTGAATCATTTTTTTTAAAATATTACCTGTTGTTTACCAACCGCGAGCTGTATGGGCAACATTCCCGGAAAATGAAAGTCAGTACTTTCGTTAAGTCTTTCTGATGTTGTCGGAATGGGAAATAAAAACGGCACAGTTTAGTTTGGATTGAGAATTATAGAGGAAGAGAGCCGAGATGACTGGTCCTTTCTTTTTGTAACTGCCACAACTTCCAGATTTTTACTTGAACTGAATAAGTTGAATTCGTTTTTAACAAATGTTTTTTTTATCAAGTGAGAACATGATGTTATTTTGGGAAATGAGGTTTCTGAAATCAACAAAAATCCGAAGGCGAAAAATAAAACTTTTAATCCATATGCGAAAAATTGAAATTTTATTACCTGCACGACGATCTCCAAAAATCAACTTTTTTGCCAAAAGTGAGATAAAAAAAAATAAGTTGATTGCTACAGAAAATAAAACCTAGAACATGTCATTTTGAGTATGAGATTATATGAAATGAAATAAATAGGAAATTGGATAATTTCTTTTAACAATTAATGCGAGACAACGTTTTTTGGATCGTTTGCAATACCAAAGTGACTCATTCGATGAAACAATTAAAATGAATAAAAATATAATTTAACTTGCACGAGCACGTGGTGCTTGGCCGTTCAAAAAATGATGTTCTGACATGATACATTGAAATATGCATATCAGATTTTATTTTAATCTTTATAATTATTATTATTTTGTCATGTAAAATGTACTCTCTCACTCCATTTTGAAAACTACGCTGAAATTGCACGTAAATACTGTAAATAAAATAAATTAAGCTTACTTGCGTACTTAAAAATTTAGTCTCTGTAAGTAAAAAAGTGGTATAAACCTTCAAGAGTATGGCTTACCTACTCACACGTCGCAACCTTTTTTACAGGGTGGTCTTAATTCAAACATTTTCATTCATTCATCCACAGTTTGTAATTCAGACCTGAATCATAGAATAATCACCTCTTAAATCAGTAATTTTTTTTGTCTTAAAATTTTATGTTTAAAATAGAACTTCAATTACTTCTGAAATTAAACTTTATATAGATGCCTTACAAAACCACAAAAATAAATAAATAAATAAATAAAAATTAAAGTTTGCCTTAAAAAACCTAATGGAATGGGGAAACGAGACGTGAATATATATTTCCATTAACAACAATGTAAAAACTTTTCAAGATAAAATATTCGTAAATCAATGAAAATCAGTTGAATTTCATTTCAACAATTAAATTAAAGTGTTTTAAAATAAACTTTAAAATATTTTCAAAAACTTGATAATAATACGCACAAAATTATATTATTAGGATTATTGAAAAGTATCTTTTCAATCGGTATAGTTCAAAGGATAATTTAATAAATTTTAAGATGACGTAAAAATTGTTTTTTTGTATTTACGGAAGTAATCATAAAATAAAGTGTTAAAATTTTGCAAAATTTTTAACTAATTAAAACCTTTAAATATGTTTCAAAAATATATAAATTAGTTTTTAATTAACAAAAAATTAAACACTCAATTAACAGGAATAAAAATTAGCCTATGTTCTTCTGTAGACTCTAATCTATCTCTGTGCTACATTTCATCCAATTTTTTCCAGCCGTTCTGGCGTGATTGACTTACATCATCCATCCAAACTTTTATATTTATAATAGTAGTACGGATATATAAAAGCGATAAATAAT
>JAOUZG010017314.1:4312294-4341403 GCA_026289955.1 Argiope argentata
TGAGAAATCTGACAATAAGTCAAAAATTGATTTCCCGTGACCCAAAAATCCCAAGAAAAAAAGAATATCTTAATTAAAAATCAACCAGAAAAAATCACGCAAAATGAAACCAAAACTAACAAAACAAAACAAATAAAAATAAGTTAAAATATAAAGAAATCCAGGAAAATGAGGTCTTGGAGATAATCAATAACATAGAAATACAAAAACATTAAAACACAAAATGTTAAAATCAAACGTAACAAAACAACATAGACTCAAAACAAAACTAAATATACCCTATTAAATGCACACAAAACAAGCAAAAAAATCACTAAAAGGTTTATGGAATCTAATTAGAATAAAAGAGAAAAAAACTCAAACCAATCAAATAACAGTCAATGAGAAAATCCGAATATATAGTACTCCAAAAAGTCTGAATCTTGTCGAAATCCATCAGTAGCATTTTACCTCGTCGAACGAAAGAAAAATCCGCCGCGTTTAAAATCGAATGTAATTCAGAAAATCGTCTAAAAAGTACAATCAGCGCCATCTATTCACCAACGTTCCAAGAAAATAAACTAGAAGTTTTTGTTTTCGTTTTGAAAATGAGTTAAACTCTCTCTTTATCTTGTGATATTCGTGTTTTTGATTTTTGTCAACCCGGCACAAGCTAAGAATTTTTTCAGGAGCATAAGCCGGAAAATAAGCCTCCTTTCTTGTAAGTTACAATAATTTTTGGGAAAATCGTTAGTGGCTAAGCTTTTAATGAGATTATTAGTTGCTAACAAAAAAGAAATTTTGTTATTACAAATTTTTTTAATCCTGAAAAATTGGGAAAATATTAAATTTTTTAAAATTTTAGAATTTAAATTAGAATGGAAATTGGAAAGTTTAATTATTTTAAAGTTGAAATAATCTCTTTTGTCATAAATACCTATTAAAGTTTTTCCATTTGAAATTTCTATATTTAAATCCAAATAGTTGGCTTTAAGTGGATTATTGTTAGTTTCAGTTAAAATTAGTTCTTTTGGGTAGCAGTCAATAACAATATCAGTATTATCCGAATTAAACAAAATTAGGTCGTCTATATATCTATAGCCATATATTAAATTGTCCCTAATTATTTTTTTCTCGTAAAAATGCAGAAAAATATTGGCCAAAGCACTGGAAAAAGCTGTACCCATTGGAATTACCTTTACTTGTTTGTAAAAATTAATACCATTAAAAAAGTAATTTTCCTTGATATTAAAGCTACATAAATCAATCCAATAATTTTTTGTAATGATTTCTAAATTTAAATAGTCGTCATATATTAAAGTGCAGATGTCTAAAAGCTTTTCATGAGGTAAACTAGTGAACAAATTTTCAAAATCAAAAGTATTAAGTTTGAAAATATTATTAACTTTTAAAAATTCCAAAATATCCTTATTACTATTAATAATAAAATTCTCCTCATTTTTAATTTTGTTCAGTATAATTTTCAAATATTTAAAGAAATGTTTACCCATAAAATAATTGTAACTTTTTATATAAGAGAAATTAATTATATTCCTATCATCTGTGAATAAAGTTTATAATTATAAATAAATATACATATGTGCAAAATAGGTACTTAATTATTAAACTGTTGACACCAATGGTTTAGTTATTCATTAGCGACGGATTCAAATTTGTCGATAAACTGTTGATGACTACGAAATCAACAAAATGGTGGACGACAGTAAGGTTTAAACAATTTTTTAAATAATGGCAGTTTAGAAACTCATTGGCAATAAAGATAGATGATCTAATATATAAGTACCACAAAAGATTCTACTAATTAGTGAATTTATTAAAATGATTTCAAATTAGACATCTCCTTATGTAATAAAACACAAAAAATAAAAATATAAATTTTTGATTGAGTTGAGATGAAATAAAACTTCGAATTAAATAGTTATTTCTTTTTGTTGTGTAAGTTGAAAAATTAATAATAATAATTTCATTTATTTTATATATTCTTTAATGCCTTCTAATAGATTTTTTAAAATGTAAATAAAGTTTTGTGCAATCATACTCTCAGTTCCATAATTCATCTTACCTGATTTTCTCTCTCATGTATTGGTGATTGCATTTTTTTTTTAAAATCAGATCTAAGAAACAATAATGCATATTTAGTTTTTTTTTTTTTGTATTATCTGCATGTCATTGGTTAAACACCAAACAAATTGCCAATAATGTCATGTTTATTGCAGCCAATGAGTAATTGCTAACAATATTATATTGTCTGTTGATTATATTTGCCAATGAAACACAAAGTTTGCTTGATTGCTCCAATTAAACTGAAAGTTCGCCAGTGATATGTGGTTTTTAAACAATTTTTTTTAACAAACTTTATTACTTGGGAAATAAATTTTTTTGCCAAGTTAGTATATAGTATTGTGAATGCTTTAACTAGGTATCTACAAAATATTACTTTAAATAAAAGGTAAGTGAAAAGTTGTCTTCCTCATAATTTTTAGACATTTGGTATACCTGAATCAATCAATTAATAAAACCTATTGGCTGTTTTTTTTTTTATCCATTCAGTTATCCACTTGAACTTAATCCAAATTGAAACTTTTAATGCATGTAATCATATTTTGGCGGTTTTATTGTCAATTAATTATTTTAGCCAATCTGTAAAGTTATACAAATTCTGATCTAATTTGCTTTTACTTTTCAGATAAATTATTTCTCTAGAAAACCAAATATGTCGGGATTAGAGGAAGTGGGCATTCCTGGCAAAGAATATCTTCGAGAAGCTTTGACCAACTGTGCAGATCCTCTAAAAGCTATTGAAGATTTTCAGACTGAAAATGGAATTCTGCTCCCATCTCTTCGCCCCATGCTTCCTCTCCTTGATCGACATGGTGTTCCACGACAGGAATTTCACCTATCAGTTTTAGAAGAACTTAAGGACACATTAATAGCTACTATTGAGAAACTGTCTCAAAATGATCCCCGAGAACGAGAACGTAAGCTCAAGGAATTGTTACAGAAGAGCTTTATTTTGATTAATGTGAGTAAAGTTTTTGCTCAATTGTTAAAATGAGTTAATTTTACTTACTTGCTAATTATAATTTTAAAATATTCCAGGTTCCTAAAATCAAGCCTGTTGTTTTATGTATTTTGAAAAACATGGACAGAGTTGAAGACAGATATCTCAAGCATTTAGTCAGCAATAAACTATTATATCAAGAATGTGATGTAAAGGTATATTAATAATGACCCAAGATTTTGATATTTATATTTCACTTACATTTTTATGTTATAGCTTTATTTTTAACACATTATTCTTTAAAGAATTATTTTATTAGTTAATTCTTAAACTAATGTTTAATTTCAAAAAATAGCTGTATTAGCTATATAAAATATTTTTAAAACATATTTTCCTATGATATGATTTTTGTTGGTGGGTCATTGACAAAAAAGTTGCTACATGTTATTGAAATCCTAACCTTCCACTTCCCCTAGATTTTAGACACTATATTCTTTTTATTTTTATTATATTCTATATTTCTTTTTGATATATTATTTGAAATTCCTTAAAAAATCTTACAAGACACAGTTTAGGAAGCTGAATTAGCAATGAAATTTAGTATTATAGTTGTGAATAAAAAGAATAAACATTCTTTTAATTAAAACTTATAAATTGTGTTTTAATATTTAATGAATGAACATTCCTTTAGAATTTCCATTCATAAAAGTATTGAAGTACAATAGTTAACCAATTCCAAGAAAATAGACTTCGATACATAGCTTATTTATCAGTAATTTGAGGCTGGCATAGCCTGGTTGGTAGAGCACTAGACTTGTACTCCTTAGGTTATGAGTTTGAAACTCACCAGCCAAAATATTCCCCGAGTGTCTGGCGCTCATTAAATCTGTTGTGGTCGCAAAATCCTCCATGCCGAGAGTAATACCACTGGATCAGAGGTGATCGTTCTCCGTTCCAGGTCTAAATTACGATCAAAGATGAATGAATGAATTTGTATGTATGAAGTCCGCCCCTAAAAAGGGTTATCACGTTTGTGTAGCTAAGTCGTATTGGACCTAGATGGCGCTAATTGTAAAATAAGAGACACATATCTCCAGCTTAAAATCTGCTGATGTATCAGCGGGGCTTGTCTATGGCTTCATTATTCCAGTAGTATGGCTGTTGGTGCAATTACTTTGTTATCAGAAGATCAAAATTCAGTTCTTGGGGCTTCTTTTTTCATCTCTGCTTTTGGTTTTTAAAGAATTATTCAAAGTAAATTAAAAATATATAGTTAAATTTTGTTTTACAGTTTTGTTAAAAATAGTTTTACTTAATATGTTTTAATTTTCAGGCTAAAATTCCTCAAGTTGAATTATTATTTCATTTTTAAAAGAAAAATGATTATAAATGTAAGTTTCTTAGTTAAACATAATTTATATTTATTATCTTCTTAAAAAATTAAAAACTTTAACTGTTTGGATTTTAATTGGACAATTATCTGTTCTAACTCAATAAAATCAACTGGACTTAAAATGAAAATTAAAGGGAGCAGGTGATAATTATTTAAATATATAAGTAAATACTCCTTATATTAAAGCTTTAATTAAAAAATGATATGAATAATTAAAAATGAAATATTAAGAAAGTAGATGTTAAGTTATTGGTAAGTAGATGTTTTAAAATTTTTAATAAAGGATGTGTAGTATGTTGCCCAATTTTCTGATAAGTGACAGATATTCTTGAATGTATATGACGCTTTTTATTAGACGTATTTTATATTATTAGATTTTTTTATATTTTTGTAATAAATAATTATTGAATTAAATTATACAATTGTTTTTTATTTACTGTGCTATTTACAGCATATATTTTCATGCTATCATTTATATTTTTAGATAAATCGAAATGTATCCCATACCAATGATATATTCATTTTTACAGTAATATTATATAAATCTTTTATTGATAATTGGTGTCATTTTCATTATGTATGGATAGGAACATGAAAGAAAAGAAAATGATAATGAACTGAAACTGTAATTATTTTTGTTTTTAGGCAAAGAAGATAGATTGATGTATTGATTTCAATGCATTTGTAATTTTAAATTAAATTTTGAAGTGTTTATCTTGTTTCCCTTTTATGAATAAAAACTGTTCTAACTTTAAATTTTCAAATTTCAACTAGTCCAGAATATATTGGCATTATTTTGTACAATTCTGTTTTATTTGTGAATTTTTAATAATTTTAATTAATTTTTCACAGGTAAAAAGACAAATTTGGCAGGACAACCAGTCTTTATTTGGAGATGAAGTTTCTCCTCTTCTGACTCAGTACATAAAAGAAAAAGAAGACCTGTTATTCAAACATTCAGATCCCATCACTCAATTTTTTGCACCATCTCCGAAACAAAGACGGCAGGGTGAAGTGGTACAGAAATTGCTCACCATGATCGGTCATAATGTTAAGCTTTATGATATGGTGCTACAGTTCCTTAGAACTCTGTTTCTGAGAACAAAAATCGTGCATTACTGTACATTGAGATCAGAATTACTTATGGCTTTACATGATTTAGAAGTAAGTAATTTGTTATTGAATTTTATGCTCCCCACTTTTTTTTCTCCTTCAGTTTAAAAATCAATCCTAAATTCCCTTTTATACTTTCTTGTATACAATGTATTCAGGACAAAAGTATTGTTATCATAATGAAAGAATTGTGGCACATCTAACATTTGAATTTGAAAAATACTATTTTGGAACTATATGTGTGACTGTAATAGTTACTGATGATTTCTAATCTGCCTGTGACTCAGATAATAAGTGTTTTGCATTAGATGGATGAAGTGTAGTATTTGATTTGTATACCAAATTTGTAGATTATATCACATTTTGAATGAAATTGTTCAGAATAAGTTTATCTGGCTATCTGATTTTAAATTAACACAATAACTACAAAATTATGAGATCTAATTGGATAAAATTTGGTATGTAAATTTAATATTTTAAATATGAATATATAACACATTTAGAATCGAATCAATTAAGGGATTGATTGATTTGGATTTTCACAAGCATTACAAATATACAGTGATTTAAATATATGAAATTTGATGCAAACTTTTGTGACTATAATTATATTCTGTGTCAAATGTTTTAATAAATAAAATTATTAATAAATAAAAAAGACATGTATCCACACAATCTGTTTTTTGGTAATTTTATTAAATTTCATCCCAGTAATAAGTAGTGCTGTTAAGTGTTTGCAGAACTATTGTTTCAAGATAGCATTTGATTTATATGTATATTTATTAGTTTATAAGAACCCACTGTCTTTAGTGCAATATTGATGAAACAATTTTAAACATGTTTTTATTGTATGCTAGCATTTTGTTCATAGACATGTGTTACTGAAATAATGAACATTAAAGGGATTTTGTAATTCATTAAAGAATGAAACTTTAAAATTTAAAGTAATTTTAGTTTTGTGCAATACATTTACTGAAAATTATTATATATTTATATAAAAGTTTGTTACTACATTCACCAGAGATTATTACCAGCATAATGCCATTCCTTTATGCATAATAAACTCAAATAAATGGTTCCTAAGAAATATTATCACTTGCTGTATAATCCCTTGAATACTTTCCATGTAGCCGAGAATCACAAATGATATTTAAACATTTTAAAAGCAATATTAATCATAAAATTTAAAACAACAACAACAACAACATAAGTTTTAAAATAAAAATTTGGTATCAGGTTTTTATTTGAAATAAATATTGTTCTTCTTCTTTTAAAATGTCATATGATAAGAATTGTGGATTGAAGAATATATTTTTGCACTTTCTGAAGATTTTTTTCCTGTTTATTCCTATTCTATAATTCAAAAACATCATGGAATTCAAGATGTTTAATTTTTTTTAAAGCAAAATAAGCAAGTACATTGATTTCAAAGAGAAAATTTGTTATTCCAGAATGCATTTCAAAGTTTTTAAATGTATCTGTGTTACAATAAATAAAATAAACAAAATTTAAAAACTATTTAATATTAATCTGTTTTTGCCTAGGCATGTGGCTTAATGCAGAGCAGTTTGCAGTTTTTTGTACATAACATTGAAAACTATTTAGTAGACGATGAATAGAAATAGATTATGACCCTTACTGAAGTGTAGGTTTACCTAAATGATTGCAATGAAAATTATTGAAACTGTATAATCATATTATGTAAAAATTTGACTGTACAGAACTAACATTGTCAATGCAGCTAATGTTTTGTTGAAGAATTTATTTTTGTTACATTCCCTTACAATGAGCAATTAAATATAAGACAAGTGTGTGAGTCTGGGGGGGGATGTTAAAATCCATTTAATATCCTGTGAAGAGATTGTATTTTGTCCAATATGTACAGCTGAATTTTCATTTCTTTATCTCAATGACTTTCATGAAAGTTTCATCCTGGTGAATCTACAAGTCATACTTTAAAAATTAAAACTGCATTCTTTGAAAATATGGATACTGATACAGACATTGTATATATATATATATATATATATGTGTGTGTGTGTTTCCAATATTTTCTGCAAAGTACCTTGAATTTTCACTTTAGGCTATTACTATGCCTTTAGTCTGTTCAAACTAACTTTTTCTAAGTGTGAACTCACCACAATACTTTTGAAAGAATTAAAAAAGAAATGGAAATCAATATTTGAAACTCTATGAAAAGCCCCTTTATCCTGGAAATCATAATGCAGATTTATAATCTAGAAAAAAGATTTAAAATGATAATAATTTTTACATTTTTAATAATTAAATGACCCCTAAATTGTTTTAAGAATGTTAGAATGCCCTCTATAGTTATACCTATAGTCTGTGTATATCAGAAAACAAAAAAAAAGTCAGATAAAAATAATTGAATATGCATGTCATTATATTTAAAGAAAATATTACTATTTTTTTAAAAATAATTTCTTAATGTTATAATAAACTAATTAAGAAAAAATATAGGTAAACCATAATGAATATGATCATATGTTTAATGTAAAAGTATCCTTGTAATGCATATGGCATATGCAAATCTTTTGCATTTAGGCAAAAATTATGAGGTAAAATAAATAAAAAAAGATCATTGCATTGAATTTTTAGCTTTGTTATAGTATTAATAGATGCATACAAGTCTACGTCACTAGTCATTTTACTTAATTTAGTAGAAGATACGAGATTTTTAGATTACTGTTGATTTCCCAAGTGGCTTATTATTTTTTTATGCTATCAAAATAGATTTAGAGTATTTTTTGATAAATAACTGAACACTGTCTTCTTAAAAAAATATTTTGAAAACTTATAACTTGTCTATAGGAATCAACCAAACAGTATAATGAACAAGCTGGAAAATTCACTAACACAATTTAATTACCTTTTTGCATTGACAATAACTTAAATCAGAATTACAGCTGAAAAGAGCATATTCTATTCTAGAGGGTTTTAATTAAATTTTATCTGAAAATATACTTCTTTTGCAATGACTGAGATTGATAAATCTTTTTATTTTGATTTAGTACTTAGATTTCTTCCTTTTTCTTTAGAAATTTCGAAGATTTATCAGAAAAGCATGCTAAAAAATTTATCTTTCTTCTGCATTTTTTTATAGCATTCTTTTCAATTTACTTCACATTTCATATACTCTACCATTTCATCCTTTCTTTTTTTTGTAAATTATTTTTAAAAGTTACATGATTCTACATTGAATTATATTTATAATTCAAATAAAAATGACTTTTTATACTGAAATTTTTATATTATCGACTGCTATCTAGGATTATAAGATAGGTAAAAGAAGAGTGAACTTAGCTGGCTTATCGATGATATTAGATTAAATTTTTAATATGTATGGTAATATAGCATCTGTTTTTGTGAATAATCAGGAAACTAACTACATTTTGGTGCTAAATAACATTATTTATAATTTTGGCATGATAAATGATAAATACATGTGACTTTGTTTTGATAAAAGAAATTTCATATTTAGATTCAAGAAATTACGCATGTTGATCCATGCCACAAATTCACCTGGTGCTTAGATGCTTGCATTCGAGAGAAGAATGTTGATGTGAAACGTTCCAGAGAGCTGCAAGGATTTTTAGACAGTATTAAGAGAGGAAATGAGCAAGTTCTTGGGTAAGTATTTAAGTTACATCATAATTGTAATATAATGTTAAAATAGTAAAACAATTTCTAATTATTTTCTGTACAGTCAGTAGTTTCTTAAAATAATATAGCCTGGATGAAAGTATTATACATGTTACGTTGTGATGCATGTCTTTGAAATCATTATTTTTTCTTATTATTTGTTATGGTTATTTTATACCTTAAGAACATACAATGTATATTTTAATATTAATTATACTTTTCTTTTAAAAGTTAAGTGAGTTAAGTTTCTTTTTTAAAATGAGCAATAATGTAATCTGTTATTTATTACTAATGATTAATAAAAGATGCTTCTATTTTTACTGCATATTAGTTGGAATTTCTGTATTTTGGAGAACTTTATTTTAATATTTTTATCTTTGTTGTTAAAATTTTTTAGCTAGCAATAATTGTTTTGTTAATACTAATCAAAGAAGTATATTTGAAAATTGTAATTATGAATTTTTCCCCCAATACTAATACTAGAATTGATATTTAAGTTTCTTGGAATCAAGTGAGATTTTCTGGCCTAAATATCGTTTTCATGCTGCCTGTTTATGTATATATATTTTTTGTGCTTTATAAGTATCTTATTTTGAAAATTAATAGTAATTACATGGAAAATATAAATTTCAGCTATAATCTTAAAATACTTGTTTTGAAACTAAAATACATGTTAAATTTTCTGTTAGAAATTCTTTTTTTATTAGGAACTTTGACACATTTCTTTGTTTACATTTGATTTTAAACGGCAATTCAAAACTCGTTATAAACCCCAAAAAAGGAAATTCAACCTTGACTGGAAGATGAAAGAAATGCTTGGTTTGCAAATGTGAGAGAAATAATGCCCTCACTTAGTTATAGAGAGTCTTGATGAGCAAAATAACCATCTTTCTTTAAATTGCAATGCAACTGTATTATGCAGACAGAATGAATATCCCGAGGAGTGAAATGATTGCCTGTATTTTATCTGCAGACATACCATATTTTTACCTTTTTAACAATCTAAATATTTCTGAATGTGCACTATAAAAAATTGTTTTGTAGCTATTTTTGATAATTCCTAAATATATTTTTTGTTTGTTGGATGTTGCATAACATGCCCATGTCATGTCAGGTAGAAGCTAGACGTAAATTTAAAGCTAATATTTCTTCTTGGGTGCTATGCCACAGGTAACTCAGTGTGAGTACTGTTAGTTTATGATAAAAATAAAATTTCTGTCATTTGAAGCAATTAGCCAAATAAAATCTATTTCTTTATGCGTTTTCTATTTAATTTGATGTGTGTGATATTTTCATATTGTTCAAATATTACTACTATACTCATGGTATTTTTCTTCTATTGTCCACAATATTCATTTATTTTTAGCCAAATTTCAATTTTGTCTGGTATATAAGATTATCAGCATTTTCCTAGTATTAAAAAAAAGCTGTTACTCTTATTAATAGTTATTTTACATTTTACAGTGATCTTTCAATGACCTTATGTGATCCATATGCTATTAATTTTCTTGCAACTTCAGCTTTGAAAATTATCATGTACCTCATCAGCCAAGAAGGATATGCAAGAGTAAGTTGATTTAAGTTTGATTTTTCTGTTTTGAAAATTTTTCAATATGGTCAATAATGACATTTTTTTTTATTGTTATATTAATTTGAATATAAGAAAAGCCATTATTTAACTGTATATGTATATAAAAAATATATTTGTTTGTAGGAAAATGCAGTTTTGGTTTTGCTTCTTCGTATGCTTGCTTTGGGATTACAAGCTTGGGAAATGATAAGTACTCAAGTGTATAAGGAACCAAAGTTGGTGTGTATTCTTTAACAAATTTAGTAATTGAAAATCAAATGAAATATGCACTGAAATTTAAAAACGATTTGAATGAGTTATTGTTAATTTAAATTAGTATTCTTAGAGCCAAAAGTTTTTACATTAAATAGTTTATTACTTTATGATTAAAAAATAATGCACTTGTCAGAAACTTTGAAATTTCCTTATTTCAGACTTCTTCAATTTGAAAAACACATTTTTGGAATTATGTATATTTGTATGCAAACAGCACAACACAAAAATGCTTTAAGCTAGACAGATGAAAATTAGTATGTGATCTTAACACAAACTATTTAGATTTCAATCAGTTTGATTGATATCTAAGTACAGGACATTTAGCTGCCTCTCTATCTGAGAGGAAATGAAAATGATGCCTGTAAACTTTAGAGCTTGAGAAGTGACATTTGATATTCAGTATTAGTATCTAAAATTTATATTTGTATGAAATTTCAAACTATATGTATCAAGTGGTCTGCGCATTTCAATAAATTTAAAATTTCAAAAATGCAGTTATTTAAATAAAGGAAATTTGGTATGTGATTTTGTTATTAAAATTATAATTTTATGTTAGAGTTTGCCTTTGAGAGGTTAAAATTAGAAATTTTTCAAATGGTAATCGATTTTCTTCATTATACTCTGCAACATAAAATGCTATATACTGGACTCTGAAAATAAAAATCTAAGCTCTAGTTTAAATTATTGTAATATAAAATTATAATATGTTCACAAGTCAAAGTATTTAGCTCTGTATCCTGAAACAATGAAGAAATTGTATTTCATTTTTTTCATATGATATTTTCCTCACTAATGTTTGGCCTACCTATATGTATATGTTACAAAACATGCATTGTCTCACAAATCTTTTAAAACCATTAATTGTACCATTGGCTGAAGTGTATTAAATTCATATCTGCATAACCTTTCAATTATTTTTGGAAAATTCATTTCTCTTGGCCAGAGAATGTTCTGGTTACTATTTTATTTGTAAACAAAAGACTTTTTGATGGAATGCCAAAATGAGAATAATTGAAATTCCTTGATCTAAAAATTACATCAATATAAATCCATATGCTTTGAAATATTCTGTTTTCCTTAAATTTTTTTAAATGAAACTTGTGAATAATTTATGGATTTCCTGTATATTGCTCTCATTTAATAAATACTGCTTGCAATTATTAAAAAGAACATTAGGATAGAAGTTAAAAAAATCACATGATTAATTTACTTTTATGGTTCTTTCTGCTGAGAATTTTCCAGTCTAAAAAGTGTTTCATGTATTTTTCTATATATTTATTTTAAGTATATTATTTTTTAAAAAGAGGATTTGATTTTTCTTTTTTATGTGTGCCAGTTTTCAGATCTTATTAAAAAATAATAAATAATAAACCTTTTTAATTAACTAGACTAATTAAATTATAATGTAGTATACTAATACTTCATTACATATATATAGTTTTTATGCCTTTTAAATTTATTAATTGTGGAATATATTTTATTTTCAGGATGCACAATTAGTGACGAAGTTTCTACCTTCTCTCATGTCCTTAATGGTTGATGACCAGGTAAAATAGAATATTTAAAATGTGGTTTTGCGTAATGAAATCAATTTCAGTAATATGTATTTATACATATACATATGCAGGTACGAGCCATTAATGCAAAATTGCCTCAAGATGATCGTGAATCTGCTATTACTACCATTGAGCACTTTGGACCTCCACCAGATGCTTATCAGGCATACATTCAAGAAAATGGTGTGGCATCAGTATTGGCCATGTACTACACATTACAAAATGGTTAGTAAGAAGGTTAAAAAAAATTTTAAAATTAATTTTTGCTTTGAAAATGATATTTCTGAAAATTGTTGAAATTTATTATCATGTTTAGACAGAATGAAAACTGCTTTTTAAAATTATTTTAATCTCAAGCAATAATAAGAAAGAATGCCTGCATCTATTTTTGTGTGTATTGGTACTCTGCAGAACAAATGGCTGGAACTAGTGATTAAATTTTTGCATCGATTTTCTTTGGAAGTTAAAAATGGGCTCTTCAAAGCATTCTCTCTCCCTCAACCAATTTTTTTTGATTAAATAAAAATTGATTTCATTTTTTCCCCTTGAAAAGTAAAAAAAAAATTATTATGCTTAAAAATAATTTTTTTGAGCATCTGGAAATTAAAAAAAAAAATCTTGTTTAAGATGCCATATAAATTTTTTTTCTTATTTTAAAAATATTTTTTGAATGTATTTTGCTATGGTATGTTTCATTATGATGATGAAATTCAAATAATTTTCATTGTTACTGCTGATATTTCTTCATTACTGATTGCAAACATAAGAAATTTTTTTTTGTATTGTTTAAATTTTTTTGTAATGTATGATTTTAATAAAATTCTTGAATATTTTTTGTGATAATTATTAATCAGGTTTAACTTCAAAAATAAGCATCTAGGAAACTTTTTTACTGTTGTAAATATCTAACAATTTTATCTCTGCCATATAGTTTGTAGTAGAAAAATGCATTATTGCTCTTTAAATTTGAGCTTTTACTTCCTCAAACACTAAATATTTTATTGAATCAATTAACCAAATTACTTTAAGTTAATTCAAAAGTTATTAAACATTTTCAGTAATATAAAAAAAATCTTGACTGAATAACCATATTTCTTATACATATTTTGATTCAGCAAGCAAATTATTGTTTTAGTTGAAGTTTAATCATTTCCTGTTTCAGATTGAAGATCAAATTTTAAGTGATATAATTTAAAAACAATTAGCAGGTACCTAGTTCAAGAAACAGAACAAGAGCAATGCTACTTAGCTAATGAGTAGTTTAATCTAAAAACTGATTAATAAATGCACCATTATAATGAAGATTTTATAGAAATTTTTCTCCTTCACTCAGCTTTTCACTGAAAGCAATTAATTCATAAATAAAAGATATTCTGAAATTTTGGGGGTTTGAAAAAAGACAACTGCTGATTAACATTTTGAATTTTTTTTTTAATCATTGCTCAAATTTATCAAAATGAAGCTTATTTTAAAAGCAACTTTGTTTTTTAGATTTGATTCAATATCTGATTATTCATATATTACATGTTGTATGCTTATTTCATGTAAAGCAAATTCACAAAAGTTTTGTTTCTTTGTGAATATTAAATCAATTAATTTTCTTTCTTTTAATTATAGCTCGGCAGAAAGATCGTCATGGCCTAATGCGTGTTTTGGGTACTTTGGCACTGTGTGAAAATGACCGTGCTTTTGAAGATCCTTTTCTAAACAGTCTTACCTACTTTTTGGTTACCAACCTTATTGATGAATTTTCTACTGAGGATTTTTGTACAGTTGTGTTTGATGAATTTTTTCTTACTGGACTTGCAAAGGAAAGTGTTGTTAGACACATTCTAAAACTTCTAAATTATGTATATACTAAACTGCCTCCAAGCAGGCTAGATGGAGTTATGAAAGCTTTGCAACCATGTGCTCAGGTAAGCCATATATATATATATATATATATATATATATTCAAAATTTGAACTAAAATTACATTTTATTACTGTTATATCCTAATAGTTTGATATGGAACAAGATGTCTGTATGTTAATGGCTGTAGAATATTAAGTAGCCCCAAAAGAATATCAAATTTTCAGAAATAAACTGAATTCTTTTTAAATTTTTACATATATTCCTGACATACTTATATATTATAACTTCCCATTCTTACCTTAAAATTTCCCATTTTAACCTTAAAATTTGCAGATAATTAAAATAATTTTATTGGTTAATTAGTTTTAATTTGTAGTACTTAAAATTGTGTCTCTTCATTTCCAATAGTATAAAGAAGAACTATTTCGCTGTTACAATTCATTATCTCTAAAATATTCTACACAGTTTAATTTTGTAAAGAAATTCTGATATCTTAAGAGATTACCTATTTAGTATAAATTGTATACAATTTTAACTTTTTTTTTAGCTAAAAATTAAATGACAGAAAAACTGTCATTCTTTATATTGTCATACCCTCCAACAGCTATAGAATTTTCATAGTTATTATGAAAATTAGGTGGAAAATGCATAATTATGATACATGACAAAAAAAAAATAAAAACTATGCAGAATTCCAAATAAACACTGAAAAAAAATCTTTTACCCAAATCTTTGCTCTCAGCAATGCAGATAAAGAAAGAATTTTTAGCAATAAATAAATAAAGGAATTCCATTGAGCATGAATACAAAAATTCTGTAGTCATTTCTCATTGTAAAAATGAATGTAGGGAATGGTTATAATGTTAAATTAAATTATGTTGACTTTGAGAAAAGCAATAGAGATTGTTAATCAAGGAATCAAAGTTGCAAATATCCAATAAATAGTGTTTATTTGTTTGATCAACGGAATCGTGTTTTTAAAAAATGATTTGGTGCATATATTTAATTGATAATAAATGTCTATTAAATGGTTTTAATTAATGTTTGAAATAATTTGCTTTATTATTAATAAGAATTGATTATTTTAAAATTAAAGTACATATTTGTTTTAAAATTAAAATTACTTAGAAATATTTATTCTTCAGTAATTTTTTGATATTACATCATATGTAGCATATCATAAAGAAGTGTAACTGATGATTGAGTCGCCTTGTTGGAAGTTATTTATAGATATAGGAATTTATTTATAATATAGGAAGTTATTTATAAACTTTCTCTGCAAAATTACTAATTTTTGAAAATTTTATTAATATGCAATATTGAATTTATTCATTGTATTTGTATTTTAAAAACTTTAATAATCCTATGCTTTTTTTTCTTTTCAGCATTATGAAAGCATTCAACCAGCATTCCAAGAAATACAGAAATTACTAAAAAATCATCAACCAGTTTGTGTACCAAAACCAATGGAAGTAGATTCGCCTCTACTTAGTGTGCCAACACCAGCACCTGTTTAATTCCAACTTCTTTGTGAACAAATAAATATGGTTAGGGTTTGTAATATATGTACATAGTTATATTCATTACCATTTCCTTTTTGAAACATACATTTGGTTGTATATTGTTTTCAATGTTAGGCATCATCATGTGAAGCTGCAAGTTTAAAATCAAATTATTAAATTAAACTGATTAATGAAATTTTAATGTTAAAAAAACAACTCATTTTATTTTTCAATAAAAAATGTGTTTTTAATGTTTTCCATATACTTTGGGAAAAGGAAATTGTACATATAAAAAACTCGTCAATTATATGCTTTCCCAAAGAAATCAAAACTAAGATAAAATTTTATAATTCCATAATTCTTTCAGTTATTGAAAATTATCTGCAAAAGATTTTAGTCTGTTATGTTTCATGTTGTTTCTACTCATCATTTCTTTGGCATTCAAATATTTTGAATTGATTATTGTCTTCTCTCATATTAATAATAATGAATGGTAATATAAAGTGAGGGGTTTATATGTGTATATATTTTTTTTTTCATTTTATCTAAATGAGTCTATAAAATAAAGTAATATTTGAGTAATAATTGTTGTAGTTTTTCTAACACACTACACAGACCACAAGATCAAAGTTATTTGTATAGCCAAAGCTAAATATTTGTTGACAATATTTTTCTTTAAGTTAATTTTATTAATCATGAGTAACCAACATGTAACGAGGACTATGTAAAGGCTGAATTATAACCCATAATAAATCTTTAAAAGATAATCAAGACCATTACATCTTCATCATTTTTTAAAAATATTTAGTAATGTGTGAAGTTAAATGATTTGTTGAGACTCAAAGAAATGAAATAATTTTGAAAGATAGCATAAAATTTTCCTACAGTATCATGGACAACTGTTACTTCATTGTTCTTGTTTTAATAATATCTCGATAATTTATTCATCAACAGTACTATAAGTGTGGTTGAACCAATGGATAGATTGTCAAGTAATTAAAAAAAATGTCAAGAAATTTTTATCACAAACTTTCCAACTACAGCGAATATTTCAGAAATGAGAACCTCAACAGGGTTGTCAATATAACAGAACTGGGAAAATACAGGGAAATTGAAAATAGCCTAGTTTTTCATTTTCCTTTTGAGTGGATTTTATAATTTTATCAAAAGATGTTTTAAGTGATATATATTTTCATAATTGAATAGTGGCGTTGTAGGTGTTAATTTTTTAATTATTGAAATTCTAAATCTTCAGTCTTATAATTTGATAATTTCTATTATTATTCTTGAAATGAGAAAAGGATAACAGAAATTTTTATATTGGTAGCAATTTTCTTTCTCTGGTACTCATATCTATATAGTAATATTCAACATTTGGTCTTTTAATTAAACCTAATAAGTGAAAGGATACCTCTGAAGTTTTTTTATTATTTTATTCAAAACACAGTTTTGTAAATTCATATTAAAATTAAATAATGCATACATACACAAAACCCTTTCTTTAAATCATTACAAATATTGGAAGTGAACCTCTTGAAGCTTTTCACAAAATAGCTTTTTAGGTTCAGTCTTCTGTACAATTGTCATTATTTACATTGAAAACAAAAATTGGAAAATCTTGATAGTTCAAGAGAAATAATTCTAAATATAATTGTCTAATAAATAAACATTGCACTAGAGCATCCTAGATCCTTCTTTAATGTTAATCCTATAGAACTTTTTTTCTGGTCTGGTTCTACATTTTTTTTTGTTTTTTATCATACATTTGATAAAAATTGTATCATACTCTTATAATTTTATTGAGATACACGAAAATAACTATGTGAATTGCTTTGATAGTATCAAAGTAAATATTCTATTGATTTGTGTAATTTAAACCCATATGCAGATATTTTTTAACCTTTTTTTTTGCTTTTTGGCAATAAAGAAAACTGGATGATATATCTTGATGTATTTAATATCAAAATATATTGCATTATGCAATAATTTAAGAAAGAAAACTAATTCATTTATCATCTATTCCATTCATATCTTGATTTTAAATTTGATCGCTACTAAGATATCAGATTTTGATATTGAAGTTTTAATGCTGCAGTGGAAATTTTATAACTCTATGACCTTTTTTTATTTTTTCAAATTCATTTGTCTGGAATCATTAAAGAGAATATTTAGCAGCTCAATTTTGTATATCCTTTCCTTTTATTCTTGTAAGATTTGTATAAATATTCCAACCTCAGTAAGCACTGCCTGTAATAAATGCGAATAAATAAAGCAGTATTTTCACTGATTTGTTCAATTGAATCCAGGATTGGTATGCTCTATAATGCATCGTTTGCAGAATTTCTTCACCGTTCTGTACCCATTCAGGCTGATGGGGCAATCTTGCAAGTTCAGTTGTTGCAAACCACGACAGTAGTAAGCGATAATTTGAATACCTTCATCTGTTATCATTTCGCATGACTTCACGCTCAGCTTTCTTAAGTTTGGGCAATGGTGGGATATAACCCTGAGACCTCTGTCCGTTATGTCGCACTTCCCGATGTCCAGAGCCCTCAGTTTGGAACAACTCCTCGCCACCACCTCCAGTGCGTCATCAGAAACTGCTTCGCAACCTCTCACATTCAGATATCTCAGTTTATAACAGTGCCTGGCGATCTGCTTGACGCCAGCGTCTGAAATTCTGTCGCATTTGGCGACACTAAGGTATCGCATATTGGCGCCTAGCTTTGCCAACTCATAGAGTCCAAAGTCCGTTAGCAAAACGCAGTCGCTGACGCTAAGTTCCCGCAGTAGAACGCAGTAGCTGGCGATTGCTTTCAGTCCCTCATCAGTGATGAGTATGCATCGCCGGAGATAAAGGTGGGTCAGTTGTGAGAAGTGGCGCACAATTCTTTCGAGCCCGGCATCATCCAGCCGCTGGCAGTCGGTGAGATCTAGGTAGCGCAGACGGAAGGGATTTGGGGTTATGGTACTGGAATCTAGGGATGGTGGGCGAGAGTGAACTGAAGTGACAGCACTACAACCTGGAAAAAGAAATCACAAGTTAAACAAGACTAGCCAGTAATTAATTGAAAATTCAAAGTAAAGAATCTAATCGGATTTGAGTACTTTTCCGTTAGCCGGGCGCAAGTGAAAAATCGCTAAATAATGTAGAATACCGCCAAATCCCCCTTGGCGATTTTTCGTTTGTGCCCAGCTAACAAAAAAGTACCCGGATTTGAATTAAATTGCAATACTCAAATTATTGCTATGAATACTGTCTATAAGAGATGAAAATCGGCTTTTATTATGTTCCTGTTTTGGCAACTGATTTATGAAAATATCCATTGCATTGTATTTCAGTTAAAGCTTTATAATGCATTATTTGATAGGTATTGGAAATACGTACTTCTTTCAACAAAATATTTTTAAATATCAAATTGTAAAATAAATAAATATTTTTGTAGTTTTATATTATTTTGTTTATTCTATATACGAACCTCTCGAATGAAATCAAGTTACATGATGTGATAGTCACAAAGAGCAGTTACTGTCCTCGTCCTTTAATCTTCACTTGTCTTAACTTCACTTACTTTTCTTATAAAAAGTTCTCAGTAGATTCCAATATTAAAAAGATTAGCACATTTTTTTAAATAATATACTAGCCACGCCAGAAATATGTTAGCTATCTCAAAGAATAATTAAAAAGTATTAAAAAATAGGTTGTATAATATATAAGATATAATAATTATAGGAGACACACAAAAATAATAATATAAAATAAAGTAATACTTCATTAATTTTGTAATGTAATTTTCATTACATTACAAAAAAAAAATGAATGTTGAAAAATTTGCATTGCTTAGTTTTCAATCATGAAGGAAAAATACACGATTAAATATTCGTAGAAACAATAAAAACAATTGGGATTTCATAGCAGCAATGAAATGTATTGTCAAAAATTATGCAAAACAATTTTTTTTTCTCTATCTTAAATTGGCAAAATTCTAGAAAGGTTGAACAGCAATAAGCTGGTATAATCAATTTCTTTAAATTGTTATAAAAATTAGTTCATACAACAATATTTTCGAGATTATCACTTAGAAACGCCATCTCACTAAATTTTTAATTAATTAATAACTTGGGTAAATTTTTTAAAAAAGACTCAAAAGTACATTTACGACAATTTTAATAGCTTTTCCCGAACACGAAGCACACACACAAACCTGAACAGCACGAAGAGACACACACTTTTTTTTTGTCTTTTAATTAGTAGGGATCGCATAAATATGTTGCTATGAAGTCCTTTGTCTTTTTAACTTTGTTTTAGGGACTGACCAATAATAATTATCAAATTCTTCAAATAGGTGCGTATAATTGTTTTATTATTAATTTTTTTTTACAATTTTATATGTTATCATACGCAACAGGTGAAACCTGCAAGCGGCTAGTATATCACTAAACCCCTTGAACGTAAATGGCGAGTCCAGCTCGTCATAAACTTTCCTGAACAAACTGATAATGACGAGCTGGACTCGTCTGAAATTATTGAGGTTTGATGCTCTTTTTGAGAGAAGTATGTGTAAGTCATATCGAGTCTATTGCTTTGATATACTTGTGTGCATGCTTCTAGCTACCGTTAGAATGTAATTTGTATAAATGTTGAAACACGTACTTACTTTCGTTTAAATACTATGTAGAACTGTAGTATTTTTGTTAAACATTAATGAAGAATTAACCGATACTAATTATATTCTTATATATGTATATATAACAATAAACATTCATATAAGTGTGTGAAACAAATATTATTTTTAATAATAACAAATTATTTGAGCAACAAAACCGTAAGTTTCTATATCAATCCCTCCTCTTAAAACAAAGAAAATTAAATCGTCTGCCAGAGCAGTGCTGACTGAAAATAAAAAGTGTATCAGCAAGAAACAAGACTTTACAAATATCTCTGGAAGTCAGCAATGTATCTGCATCAAAAGAGGTTATATGACTTCTGCGGTCAAAAATGTGTTAAAATGCCTACGAGCGTGATTTTATTACCATTATTATTTACCGAACTTAGTCAACTCGCAGTTCCAAGAAGATTCGTGAAATTACAGCGGAAACTAGAAACATTTACGTGCACATTTCATTCTTTTATTTGAAATTACAGTAATAGACGAATTATTATTATGATGACTAAATAAACTAATGATGTTATTAGTTCTATTTTGATTCATTATCTTTCTATTATATTGCAAATTATATAAAATGAATCGAAGGGTAGCTACGTCATTTCGGCAATTTGAAAACATATGCCTCAAAAACTATATCATCCTTACAAGTGGCGAAATTATACCGTTTTCAATTTCTTTCTTTCCTTTTTTTTTTTTTTTTTTTTTTTTGTGGATGTTAAATTTTTGTGAAATTTAGAATGCACTAATTTAACTATATTTACTTTTTATAACAATTCCAAAATTCATTCTAAAATTCAGAAATAATTTAAGACTTCAAGACTATTGGGACATAATTTGTCATAAGCAATATAAACATGTATTTCAAAGCTGAGTTATTCTGTTTATTAGTCTTAGCTTTAAATGACCCTAAATAGGGAAACTTATTGTATGATCACTTTGCACTTTTTGCAAAGTAGTTTTTTTTTGTAGTTTTTATAAAAAAGAAATAAAACATATTTTAGTTTATACAAAATTGTATTAAAATAATTTTAATAAACAGTAGGATAAATAAGACAGTTGAACACATCATATTTTCTCAAATCATTAAATTAAACTGCACTCAACTAACTATCTTCTATAACAACAACTGCCTAAAATTCGACTTTTCAGAAATAAAGTAGCACAAAGGATTAAAATTTTCCGATCTTTAACCCTAAAGAATAGCTATTCATCTTTCACTGATAACCAAAATCCAATTTCCATAAACTGATAAATTTTGTTTTAATGATTTGTTAAAAGGGAATGTATTGATCAAGTAATCTTCATATGCAACAATACAGATGAAACAGTGGCACTAAATGAATACAATCATCCAAGCAAAATGTTCGGTACTTACGTATTAGACCGTCCAACTTTATTGCCAAATTGGAAGTTGTCGCCAATGAATTGCTAAACCGCCAATTATAGCAATCCGGCAATAGTGTAATCCGTTGATCTTTATCGCCAAAATTCAAATCCGTCGCCAATGAGTTACTAAACCGTTGGCGAAGACGGTCTAATATGTAAGTATCAAAGGTTCAAACTAGACATTCGAAATTATATTTCTTAGTCCATGGGATAAAGTTTCTTCAAAAACGTGAAATATCAAATGGAATTAAAAACGGTTAAAAATACGAGCTAGTTTCTCATGGCGTGCCTTTGAGGAAGTAATGTTATTTAGTGTGCCCAATTCACTTAGTCACAGAAACCACTATGGAGGAAAGGAGTGAAATATCACTTTCACGTTTCATCATCTGTATATTCTATGACATGGAAAATTAGTAAATTATTTCTTTCTCTACTTTGGATAAATGCGATATCTATTCTTTCGTTTCTAACGACGTATTCTTTCTGAAACTTTTATTCAGAACCGCCCTTAAGAGGTATGAAGCTCAAATGGGGAGAAAAATATTGATATTTTTCATTCAGACTATAAAAAAAAATTAATTTATTACAGTTAAAAAACAGGCTTATTAGTGAGACATAGAAAATTTTTATTTTATTTTTTATTTATGAATTATTGTATATATTATTAACCCTTTCAGTCCTGAATTTTTAAAATGTGGAATTAAAAAAAAAAGATGGAAATTAGTGATAAGGGTCACCAAAAGAGCATCCACATTTAATTTTCACCACGAGTATAGGAATCAGGAAGTCGTGGCAAATGTCACCATCAGGTTTGAAAAGAAATGAAAATTAAGAATTTAAAATACCGCGGTGGTAAATGCTACTGGGGGGAGGGTCCGAAAAGGTTCAATCTTAAAAACTTTTTTTTATTCAAATTCCTTACCATGTGGCATGCATGTTATTAAAATTTAATTGGTGGATCAATTCATAAATAGATTCTGAAAAAAATTAAAATTATGCATAGTCATAGAAAATACAAACGTGTTTAGGGTTTCAAAACTATCACATCAAGAAGTGAGAGGAAATTCCCTTACGAAGGAAGATATTTCAATAATTGCTCAGGATGAGAATTCCATTATGGAGTATATTAAAAAGAGAAATAAGTAATGTTTATAAAAGATATGATTTATAAAAATAAATAATTTTCAGACTTAAAGCAAAAATTTTATTATTTTTTAAATTACTCAGTGAAAAATATAGTCATATTATTTCAGGCTTTAAAAAGTGAATAAAAGACTAAAAAAATCGTTTTGATGTTTTTAAAAAACTGTTTTGGAATACAATCCTAGGCTGAACATTCGTTCATCATTATTATGTCTATGGAATTCGAATGAAAAAAAAAATAAAATCTTATAATTTATTCTTTAAATGGAAAATTCCACCTTTTATTTATTTATTTTACTATGGGCATTCAATTTTAATTTATACCTGTGTTTATTTACAGAGCTATTATAGATCTATTAAAATGCTATATTTTTGTAAGCAAATATTGCAAGATAATAAAAAACAGGAAAATTTGATTAATTCGAAGCTTCCACAGGAACTCGATTTATTCGAAAATTTTGAATTACGAAAAATTTCTAAATATGCAGCAAGAGAAAACGACGAATTTTAGAAGAGCGAGGAATTCATAAAAACTTTATAATAATAAAAATTGTAATTATTTACTTGAATCTTAAAAAAAAAAGAAAGCATTTTTTAAATTGCATTCATTGAATAGCAGCAATCAAGTCCGAAAGTAAATTAAGGGCTTTAAAACGTTATTTATTCATGAACGCTGTGGTCACCAAGTATGTCTGTTACTTGGTGTCCACTTACTTGGTTTGATTACTTGGTGTCCACAGCGAATGTAGACACACTTGGTGTCCACAGAAAATGCAGTTATCACTTTAAACTAAATAAAGAAACTTTGTTCTACACAGATGATATTCTTACATAATCTTAATAGGAAATTCAAATAGCCAGAAATAAAATTAAGTTGCCGACGAATAAAAGTTAAAAGCATTCAAATTAAATCTATTACACAATAATAATCCTTTAACGCATTTTTGCTTGTAATATAGAGAAAGTGTTGAAATCGTCAAAAAATTCGAACTTTGAGACCTACCAAAGTTCGAAAAACACATTTTTGGAATATGTCTGTCTCTCTGCGACAAAGATAACTCGAAACACTTTGAGAAATACTTTTAAAATTCAGTAAACGGTCTTTAAACAAAATTTGAAGATCTCTGTCAAATAATGAGTAAAATCTATTCGGAGAAAATTTATCTTTTCTGCTGATTAAATAAAATTTAACACGATAATTACAAAGCGAATAGCGCAAGGAACATAAAATTTCGCACACAGATTTAGAATCTATAATGCAGATAATTGACAAATTTTGAGTCAAATACACATTCGGGTTTGACTTAATCAGTCTGTATTTTAAAAAAAAAATGTAAACGTGATAATTCAAAAACTCAAGGATTTAAATATATCAAATTTGATATGGAATTTTGCGACTAAAAGTACAATTTTGCATCAAATTTTTGTTCCAATCTGTTGAGAAACACGTATATTTAAAATATTTGATTTTGGAATACCATTAGCACTATCCAGGGATTAATCGCCAAATACTCAGCACTCAGACATGTAGCTTTATTGTTGGTGTAATTGACTAAAAGTTAACGCTGATTTTCAGCAGCTATCTGCAGGGACGTAGCGTTCTCTGACTCTGCCCTTAAGGTTTGGAAACTAAACATAAATGAATTTGTGATGCTTAAAAAAAAAAAAAAGAAAAATCATAAAGGGGCAAAAAATTATTTCCCTTTTACCATCATTACGCTATTGGCTGTATAAAACAATTGGCAGGAAAATAAACAACTAACTCTAACATATAGTTGATTAAAAGCATGATTCTGTATATTCAGTTTTAAAACTAATTTTCTTTTTAAGAAAATAAATTCTAATCACAATGTCGATTCATATAAAAATATTTTATACTTCTTTTGATCTGTTAAATATATGAAAGTATATTTAACAGATCAAATTTATAGAAATTTAAATTTTTTTATGGGTACAAAAATTTGGGAAACACTAACAGATGGATAACATCGAAAAACATTTCAAATATTTCCATAACGAACCGTAAAACGCAAAATATTTGGCATTCTCCAACTCATCGGCACACCTTTTGCTGACTTAATGTCGGTAGTTCAAGTTATCTAAGAGAATCTGCACTTTGTGATAATCGAGACATTAGGAAATCATCAATAATGCATTAAATTGCGTTGTTGTAGATTGGAATGCAGCGTTCCCATGAATATATTATAATACTGTCAGCCTTTGGCAAATCAGCTTTATTACTGCAATGAAAGCGAAAAATTTTAGTAAAGTCTTTTAAGCATAATTTGGCTTTAATGATTATCTCAGCAAAATATTTTAAATTTTGACAGGCATATACATTGTATTGTTTAAGAATCTTTACACTTATTTGGTTTATGGTGCTTTACAACTTTCCATTTATCTGTATATATATCATTAAATTCGAAATTTAATTGATTACTTTCACGTATAGAATAGTATAGTATGGAGAAAGTAAAGTAATCCAAAAAACACTCGAACTCGAATTTTTGACGAATCTTCACGTTTGAAGTACATATCATAAACATCGATTAGTTGTGTTAGGTGAATTTCTTTCAATTCGTGTGGAACCCGAATATCGATTTTCTTAACAAGTCCAAGACGTCTTATATGATTTCTAATTGTTGTGTGAGGTACATTTAATTGTCTTGCAATCTCTCGCACAGTTACGTGACGATTCGATTACCGCTTTCATTTTGTCATCATCAGCTCCAGAAGATCGACCAGAACGTTGATCATCTTTTAGTGAGCATTCTCCAGAACGAATATTTTTTGTACCAATTCTGACAAGTGCGTTCTTTTAAATAATCAACATCATAAACTTCACATATCTCTTTGTGAGCCTCAGCTGTTTTCTTGCCTTTATGAAAATAAAAAAAGTAAGATGTGTCGAAAATGTTTGTTTTCGTACCCTATGTCAAAACTGAATGTAAACTGGCAGTTGTAAAAAAAAAAAAATTACACGAAATTGGTTTCTATAGCGACCTGAAGGTATCGACTACCAAATCTTAAAAGAAAAATCATTCTAACATTGAAAGCAGAATAACAAAACAAATACAACGCTAACTACTGGTGCAAACCGAAATTACTTTCTTGCCACCCCCTGCTTGCTTTTTAAAGTCAAACTTTATGTTTAACTACTATTAAACTAAATAATACCTTAAAAATAAGGATCACAATTTCAAAGAAAATCTATTTGATATGCATATAAAAAGCATAGGATATACAACAACAAAAGATGTTATCCATGACTGTCAAAAAGTTACAGTTAATGGGTATCAAAGTACTTGGAAATAGTTAGATGATTTTTATTGGCAAGAATTCGAGACAAAAGAACGATTTTAATTTCTTTCCCAGAACACAAATCTGTAAATATTTTGTGCTTTTTTAATAGGATATGTGAAATGTCATTGCCTTTTTCCAGATGTGTAATGAGCTGTCATAAAAGTTGAATTTTTATATAATACCTAAATAAACAGCTCAATACGAAGAATTCGCCAAATCATCATACTTTGAATATCAGCAACAGAAAAAAACCAAGCACAACTCTTCGATGCTAAATCTATGTACTGAATCTTAAAATGTTTGTATTAACAGTGAAAATAATTTGATCTTCAACACAACAATGGAAAGTATTGTTACGAAATAGAACAAAACTGTTTTGTAAAAATTTATTTTAACATTAACTACCTGGGTTGGTTTCCCCAAAATTAACTTATTATAAACTTATTATCCAAACGAATGCTTTACATGGTATAGATACACAATAGTTGCGAAATATTGCCTCTGGCGTGAATTTAGTACTTTTACTGAACCTATAGCGCCATACTTGGCGAGTATTTTAGAGATTAATTCCTGGATTATAATTAATAGAATCCGAAAATAGAATTTGTGTTTTAGACGAGTTCTTCCCATCTGATTGGGAAAAAAATGACACAAAAATATTTTATTGTCACAAAATTCCATTCCAAATTTGATATATTTACGTCATTGCGTGTTTCAGTTACAAAGTTTTAAAAATGCAGACTAACAGAGGGTAAATCTTTTGTTGGATTTTGTTCGAAATTTAATAGCTATCTACACTATAAAAGTAAAATCTGTGCGCCTAATTTATCCATCTAAAGGTCTTATCACACTGCAAAATACCGTCTAAACTTTTATGGACAGTCTTCGATTTACGCCCACATGCAACCAATAAGGCAAGATTTTTGCCACTGTGAACTTTTTTGTAGACGATAGTGACGGAAATATCGTTTGCAAACAAAATTCAACCAATCATGTGAAACTTTGACAGTGACGTAGTGTGCCAAGAATGGCGCAATTGACGCCAACTAAGTAGGAGTAATGAATAAAGAGCGATAAATACACCATAAGGTACTCCAACGTTTTTAGGTTTACTAGACAGGAAATGCTCAAGTGAAGTGGCTTTCGTGGTCGTTTGTCCACGGAAGTGTAGATGGTATTTTGTTGTGTGATAAGGTCTTAACTCTCTTTGTTTTGAAGTTATCGTGCCACTTTCATTCGAACAGCTAGACAAATGAATTTCATTTTAGCGGATTTTGCTAAAAATTTGAGGGAAATCTTTAACTTAACTGTAAAGAACACACGTAAAATTTCAGCTATCTAGATCAAAGCGTTACTGAGTTATCTTAGTCGTAGAGAGGCATTTCTCAAAAATATATTTTCCAAACTCAGGGTTTAGAGAGGGTTAGAGAGAAGCGTAGAGATTTTTTAAAATCTCATGTTCAAATTTTTTGAAGATAACATTACTTCATTAATAAGTATAAGAGAAAATAAAATAAAATTTAAAAAAATGCTATACGGTTTCTGAAATCGTATTATAAAAAACAATATATAATTCTTTGAATTTTCAGATGTTGTGAAAATATTTTTGTGCCATGATACTTTCAAATATTATCATTGAAGAATATCAAAATTTTGTATAATTTTTAATTAATGAAAATTTTAATTAAAATTCCTTTTAACCAAAATCTTTGGAAGACATATATTTGTTTGTGCCAAAGTATTTAGCTTTAGATAGCAATGTCATCAATAGAGAGCAAACTAGTACGCACATTTTTTCTCTTTTGTTATAACATTATCCTCTTATATATGAATATTATAGGGTAGAATGTTTTTGGAATAAAGATTATTTTTATTTATACCGCTTCTATAGCTATTCCTTGGGGATTAATGCCAAACTTAGTGGTGGGAGCATAGAGTTGAAATAATGATGTGGGGAGTGCAACTGGTAGAACTCTACTTAGGTGTAAGACAAGATAAAATCACGTGATTTGGGGATAGAATTTGTATTCGCTGTAACCACATTCTCCATTCCCCATTATATTTTAATGGTAGATTTTTCCATACTTTTAAATGTTCAATTTTAAAGCTTATTTAAGCCATTGTTAACTATTGTTGTGCAATTGGATGCAAAGAAAAATCTTCTAAGGATATTTCTGTATCATTTCACAGCTACGTACAATAAATGTATTCTATTTGTATCCATTCTAAATCTTTTAAAATTTCTTAACTTGGATCACTCAGTGATTTTGAAGTTAATACAGAATAATACTTCATAGTTTGGTTTAGTTTTTGTATTTAATTTACTCAACTTGTTATTAAGCTTCATTTAAATTGATATAATTGTATTACGTTTTACTAATCGTTTTGTTTTAATCCCGAATGTGTCACACGCGCCTGGCTGCAAGTTTGGCATGATTTTTTTTTTCGCCAATACAAGTGTATATCAGCCTGTCAAGTATTTACGTCATAGATTGCAACACGGTGATCGTTCTTTCTTTTTCTTCAGGGTACAAAATAACTTATAACAAATCCTTTCTTTTGAACTAAAAATAACTCTATAGTTTCGAAAATAACGGAAATACACCTGTTTTAAAGCACAGACGTTCGATCACTAACAATTTTTAGACAGATCAACAAAATATATCGCTGTTATGTCGC
>JAOUZG010017314.1:4379790-4391325 GCA_026289955.1 Argiope argentata
CATTATCTGAATCCATATTCGGAAGGGAGGGGTAGGGAGGTGAAAAGTGCTATTAATGGAGCTGATGCCACCTTTTCCAACCAAGGATCATTTTTAGTAATTAAAATATAAAATATTAAAATGAAATCTGCTATGCATATTTCAATGTATCATGTCAGAACATTGTTTCTTGAACGGCCAAGCACCACGTGCTCATGCAAGTTAAATTATATTTTTATTCATTTTAATTGTTTCATTTAAATGAGTCACTTTAGTATGGTAAACGATCCAAAAAACTTAGTCTCGCCTTTATTGTTTTAAAAAATATTACACTTCCTGTTTATTTCATTTAATATAATCGTGCGATCAAAATGACATTTTTCTAGGTTTTATTGGCTGAAAAAATTAACTAGTTTTTTTTTTAATCAGAGTTTCTATAAAGGTGATGGCAACTCGCTATTAAAAGCTGATTTTTTGAGATACTCGTGCAGATAAAAAAAATTTTTTTTCGCCTATGGATTTTTGTTGACACCAAAAACCTCATCTCAAAAACAGGATCATTTTCTGACATGATAAAAATACATTTTCCAAATGTGCTTTTTTTTCTTCGAATGATTTCAAAACTGAAACCAATTGTGTTTTATCTAGTAATAAATCTTGATGACTTATAGCAGATGATTTTTTTCAGAAAAATTGTTTATTTAGTCCTTAATAAAACTGCAAAAATTATTTTGAATAAATATATAGCTTTTTTCCTCTAAAAAATCATTCAAGAATCAAAAAGTTGCATCAAAAATTCGTCCAATACTTACATAAAAATGTTACAAATAAATAAATATTTTAACACCTTTGGAATTATAATACCTTTTTATTTTAATATTAAAACTTCTGGTCAAAGGGTAAACTATAAACTAATAAGGCTAGGGTAAACTATTCAATAAGAAGGAAACTATATAATACTAGGGCTAGAGTGAACTATAAAAGATTAAACAATAATAAGGATGAAATTTAAACAAATAAGGTTAGGGTAAACTATGTAATAAAAAGTAAACTATATAATACTAGGGCTAGAGTAAAGTATAAAAGATTAAACAATTATAAGACTAAACTATAAAATAGTAAACTATAATAAGACTAAACTATAAAATAATAAACTATAATAAGACTAAACTATAAAAGAGTAAACTATAAACTAATAAGGCTAGGGTAAACTATGTAATAAGTGGGAAACTATATAATACTAGCTCTAGAGTAAACTATAATAAGACTAAATTATAAAAGAGTAAACTATAAAAAGACTAAATTTTAAAAGAGTAAACTATAATAATATTAAATTATAAAAGAGTAAACTATAAACTAATAATGCTTGGATAAACTATGTAATAAGAAGGAAACTATAAAAACTATATAACTATACTAGAGTTAGAGTAAAGTATAAAAGAGTAAACTGTAATAAGACTAAACTATAAAAGAGTAAACTAACTAAAATATTATTTTTATTTCAGCATCAATGTTCTTTAAGCCTTGAGCAATCATGGGTCTTGTTTTATTTTAATGTCATGCTTTCTAGCTCTAGCCTCCAATTCACAAAGTGTGCTCAATTGAGCTTAACGCCTGTGATGCTTGAGTAACGCTGGTGACTATTAAGAACAGTAATAGAATACCAAAGACAAAAGCTGTGAATTTAGTGCTTAGAATTATTTTGACAAAAACAAAGTTGTATGGGATATCTAAATTTTATATCGATAATTTTAAATACTGTTTCAAAATCTTTAAAAAAAAGAGAGCTTTAGAACAATTATAAAGACACCAAAGATAAACTGTTAATTCAATGCTTAAAATCCCCTCGATAGAAACAAAGTTGCTTCGGATATCCAAATTTTGTACCGATAATTTTAAATTCTTTTTCAAATCAAAAGAGGAATGTTTGAATGTACATTGAAGCTCTACGGGACATACCATTTGACCTTGAATTATTAAGTATAAATTGATTAAACGCAAGTAGTATTCTCGCCAAACTAATTAATCGCCAAAGATGTCTAGTATTTAAACAAAAAGAATGATCCACAATATCCACGATAAAGCTAAAGTTTTAGAACAGTCATAAACATAGCAAAGACAAATATAGTATTTATTTTCTTGGCATGGTCTCATTTTCTTTTCATGTAAGTCAATAGTCATCAACACTCATCATTGATTTTCAACAAAAAATGATGATGAAAACGTTTCATAAAATTTTGTAGAAGTTTTTACATTTTTCATTTAGTTAGAATTTTCCTCAAAATCAATCTCTGATTATTGTTTTGTTAGAAGACGGCTACTTTTTGGCTTGTTTTTTATTCGTTTTTGCAATGTTTCGTTACAAAGTGATATTATGAAATAAATTAATCCATTTAGAAACTTTATTCTTTGACATCATCCCGAACTCTCTTTGTCTCCATATGCTTACTAGTCATTTTTACTTTTTCAAATACGAATTATTGTCATTGTTAAAAAAATTTGAACTCGAGATTTTATTGAAAAACCCGTTTTTTTGGGGGGGAAGGCAATGTCTGTCTATTTGTCACAAAGATAACTCAATAACGTTTTGAGATAGACAGATGAAATTTGGTATATGGGCTTAACGCCAAATTTGCAAATATATATCCAAATCTCAGTAAAATCCATTTTGAAGAAGTATGTCTGTCTAGGTATTTGAAAATAAGTTAACATAATAAATACGAAAAAAAAGAAGACCTAAATAGATAAAATTTGGTACACATATTTAACAGTTATGGTGTTATATATGTGTACCAAATTTTATCTATTTAGGTCTTCTTTTTTTACTTATCAAAGTTTGAGACAATCCAGACAGGAGATGATTTCTGTCTGTCTCTATATGTTCAGAAACATATAAACGCGATAATTCAAAAGCGCAGTGACTTATTGCATGAAATTTGGTATGAGGTTTTTGCGGTTGTAAATGTAGATTTCTATCAAAGTTCGGTTTCAATTGGTTTGAAAATCTGTGCCTAAAATCCGAATTCTATTTTCGAATACTACTAACCGCATGCCGGGGATCGTCAAAAAAATATTGTCAAAAATCTCAAGACAGATTTAAAAAAAAAAAAAGCCACGCTAAATTTATACCAAAAGTAATTGTAGTTGAATATTACACCACATTTTAAAATTCACACCATTTTTGTGTGGGACTGGGTGACTATTCTCTAATAACCCCTTCATTAGAGAATATGCGATAGAGTTTTGAAGAGACCCCCTTCCACTGGTTTAATATTAGTTTTTTTTTTTTTTTTTTTGCATATTATAAATAAAAATATAAAAAAATTTTATTATGCAGAATTTTTAATTTTGCATAATATAAAAAAAAGATATTTCGAATGTCAAAATAAAGTAAAAACTTAAAAAAATAAAGGGTGTATAATATATTTTTTTAAGGTTTTATTCAGAATATGCCACTATCCGATTACTTTGGTTACTTGGTTTTTTTCCCTTGTTTGTTTACAGTTTAATTTTTGAAAAAATAATAATCCCATTTAAATTAAATAAAAAAGTTATTTTTTAATGCGATCAGTTATAAGATTTTCTTTTATTTTTATGAATTACGCAATTTTAATTTTCAAATAATATCACAATAGACGAATTTAAAAAAACGAAGAAAATTAAATTTGAGGCTTGAATTTGTTATCATGTCAGGACATGATGTTGTTTTTGGGATGAGGATTTCGGCGTCCACAAAAATCCGGAGGCGAAAAATAAAAATTTTATTATCGGCACGAGCACCTCAAAAAATCAGCTTTTAATAACGTTACTATTGCATTTACAAAAGTTCTGATTTTTTTAAAAAAGCTAATGACTACAGCAAAAAAAAAAAAAAAAAAAAACTAGAAAAATGTTATTTTCGAGCATGTGATTATATGAAATGAAATGTGATATTTCTTTAAACAATAATTGCAGGACAAAATTTTTTGGATCGCTTAAAAAAATAAGTTAATGACTACAGTGAATAAAACCTAGAAAAATGTTATTTTCGAGCACGTGATTATATGAAATGAAATGTGATATTTCTTTAAACAGTAAATGCGAGATAAAAATTTTTTGGATCGTTTGCAATACTAAAGTGACTCATTTATGCTGTATTATGTACTGAAAAGAAATATATCTGCTTTTTTAAAAAACACCTTTATTTATGACCTTATTGAACCCGTGCAACATTTGACAGCTCATTTTATTTATCTCTTTTAATGGCTACAAATTTTTGATTCTTTTTTTTATTTTCAGATTAATAGCTTTTTATTTAAATGCGCTAAAACAGTGTTTCAACTCCTAACCTTTATTCATAACATAACCGAGTGCAAACTTAGTAAACTTTTTTAGAAAGCCAATTCACCAAATTAAACATAAAATTACTATAAAAATCGATAAGACTATTATTAATGAATAATAAAATGTGTTTACTAAGTGTCATTTTTTAAAGCCTCAAATATTGATTTTATATACTTAAAAATAAAAGGAATGCCATCGTGCTCAGTTTATCCAAATAATTGATTATCGCATTAACACTTTAAATTCATTGAATTTTCGAAAAGATCTTTACAGATTTTATCCAATCCTAGTTACAAAAGTACACACTTTCAGATTTAGATTTTTTTTTTTCATTCAGCTTTCTTTTTTTATTGGATCTTGCGTATCGATTTGCAAATGATTATTTTTTTATTAATATGCCTAGAACAGAATGATCATCGTTATTTGGGTTTTATGGCCGTGGACCCATAAAAAAAACCTTAAACAACCTGTTGAATAATTGATGAAACCAGATGTTGTCCATGTAATTGGTGACTCATAATGCATGTTATCGACCCCATTTGGTTTCGAATTCCGTCATTAAAGAACCGTATTTAAGGTGAAAATAAAGCCCTTACCTGACAGCTTCTTATTAATGGTGTTATAGAAGTGTCTTTTCGAAGGTCCTTTTAATTTAATTACTTCAGAGAAAAAAATATTACAAATAGTAAATTAATTATTTGTATAATTTTAGCACAAAAAAACAACAACCGGGAATCATCTTTACAGAATTTGGTTTAGCACCATGAGAGCTGTGTAAACATACCAAATTTTAAATGAATAACAATCAAGTGAGTTAGAATTTGCAAAAATTAAAATGTACTTTATGATACGTTAGTATTTGTATACTTGTTTGAGATAATTCAATACATTTTGCTTAGCACACAGGTATATATATTTGCTTAACACACAGGTATATTAAATATATACTAGTCGCCTTTCACAACATGCCGGTTCACCAGTATTAATGCCGGTTAAAAAGTTCAATTAATTTTTTTTATATATAACTTGGTCTTTTACAGTAAAATATATTTCGCTTCAAATTTCGATAGTCATATAATTCACTTATACCAGTATGTAGGCCTTAAGCAGTCCTAATCATTGAACCCCGTATGTTTCCCTGATTCTCTATCAGTGTCTGTAAAATTCAGTTTTAAATGAAAGTGGTAATGATGAAACTGTAATTAATATAAAAACCTTTTTACTCAATTTATACATGTCTTCTTTTTTCTTATTTTCTCAAATCCAAAATAAACAAAGCGTAAGTCTAATAAAATTTCGTTTCAAGAATTAAAAAAAGAAAAAAAAAGTTAAATTGAAATCTGGTATGCATATTTCAAGGTGTCATGCCAGAACATAATTTCTTGAACGGCCAAGCACCACGTGTTCGTGCAAGTTAAATTATATTTTTATTCCTTTTAATTGTATCATTGAATGAGTCACTTTAATATTGCGAACGATCCAAAAAACTTTGTATCGCATTGATTGTTTAAAAAAATATCACATTTCTTATTTATTTCATTTCATATTATCACGTGCTCAAAATGACATTTTTTTAGGTTCTATTTGCTGTAGTCATTAACTTATTTTTTTTTAAAATCAGTTCTTTTGTAAATGCAATGGCAACGCCTTATTAAAAGCTGATTTTTTAGATGCTCGTGCAGATAAAAAAAATCAATTTTTTGCCTACAGAATTTTGTTGACGTCACAAACCTCATTCCCAAAATAAAATCATGTTCTGTCGTAATAAAAATGCCACATGCACAAGTGAGCGTATACCACGTGATGTACCGGATGTATACCACGTGACCACGCTATTTAAGAGCTTTTAGTGAGATAAATGTATTTAAGCAATATATTATCGCTGAAAGAAATTTATAAGAGCTGATTATTAAAACAGGAGTTTTTATTAGAGCATGCATGTCTAGCAAATAAAAACTGAAGTGAGCGTAGCTTGTGAGAAAATTGTTCAGATAGATTCAAAATTCTGATTTTGTAATGAAAATAAATATTAATTTTAAAGGAATAGTTTATTTTTGTTTGAATACTCAGCAGGATTTGATTGATTAAAGAAAAAGCTAGTAAAGAATGTTGACAGACACGATGCGCAGAACTTGCACAAATTAGAACATAATCCTCTATTTAAATTAGACTCTTTAAATCAATAGAACTATTGTTTCAAATTAGGAAAATAATTATGAGCACTAACAGGCCTCTTCAATTGAAAATAGAACAAATCAACAACAAAAAAAAACTCAATAAAAGAACATTATTTACATTAAATGTGGGTTAAAACAGAACAGAAGCTAAGGACATGTAATTTTGCATCAAATGAGTAGAAAGAAAAAAAGCTGAAGACATGATACATTGTATCAGAATCAGATTTTAGATTCATATATTGTTTGTAAGTTTTTTCACTACGCATTCTTCTGTCATTCTTATTACTTAATAATCAGAAATGCTTAATATTAATCAGATGTTGAAACTTATGAATAACCGTAATCAGAGCTGACAAATATATAATAAGGCTAATCATTACTGTCATCGGAGAAGAAGATCTTAGAACCTTGCCTCCATGCAACATTTTAATTACGGGATACAAGACAAAACAAAGCGGCCTACTATCATTCAAATATCGCTGTTAAATTATTTATTTTTCACAATAGATGTCTTATGTATTGAAAAACCGTTTTAAAAACGTCACATAAAGGGCGAGATGCAACTTCTATTCCATTCACTCAGACACCTATTGTACCACTCCCTCATTCGCATTGGAAGGCAATTAAACTTTTGTCATGCTGAAAACGTATTTCATTCATTAATAACTCCTTAATATGTGTGTAAATATTGCCCAGTTTCATATTAAAATAAACTTAAACGTTTTGAACAAGTGTTACCAAGGAAAACGTCCAAGTGCGTCACTTATCCAAGTCATTATTTAGGTACAGAAGCATCTGATCATGTTGATCCTTTTTCTATTATTATTTCCAAAAAAAATTCCGAAATTTATATAATTTCTGAGGAATGAGTATAGCTAAAACCTATTTATTCGTTAGATCTTTAGAATTTAATCGATGATGTAAATGTAGTTTACAAGAGTTATTTTGCCACTTTTTTCAGTACCTTCAAAGTTGCACTTGTTCGGAACTTAAAAAACGTTGCATCTTAAGCAAAATCTCTATGTCACATAAAAGTAAAATAAATAAAGAATTCACACGAGCAGAAAAATATGCTAGTTGTAGAAACACAGGAGAAGAGGCCTGTGAACAACAGGCATCTTTTTTTGTGAGATCATTTCCTTATGACAAAGTCTTGAATGAATAGTCATGAAGCATGCGTATGTACTATAAATATTTGAAGGAAATAAAACCTGTTATCTAGTCGCTCATATGATATTCCTCACTTAATCAACAGGAAATAGCGCAATTTCTTTGCATTTAAAAAAAAAGATGTAATGAACGTAATAATATTAAAGAAAATGAAATCTCAGAACAAATTTTAAAAACTAAAATTTTGACATATATAATCAGATAAATACTTTCTCCATTTTCAGTACAAAATCTTTCTTCGATCACTCTGAGATTATTTTTTCTTATTTCCTTACTTGTATAATGAATAGAGCCATAATGCTGGGTTTGAGTCCATCACTAGCTAAGAGGGTTAATGCATGGCTCCGGAGCATAATATGGAGTGGGAAAAATTATGGAATTCGCCATAAGGTTGTGCGCATAATGAATTGGAAGAAAAAAAAATATGGACTTTGCCATAAGGCCATACGCATAACGAATTGGAGGGGAAAAAACTACGAATTTTGCCATAAGGTTGTGCGCATAATGAATTGGAGGGGATAAAATTATGGATTTTGTCATGAGGTTGTGCACATAATAAATTGGAGGGGAAAAAATTATGGGTTTTGCCATAAGGTTGTGCGCATAAACAGTGTTATTCAAAAACTAGGAAGCCGATATTACTTTCAGCAACGAATTATCCATAGCGGTTGATGAATTTCCACTAAACAAAACACTAATATAGTCTAGCAATATTTCAATTTATAGAAGTAAGAAGACAACTTACTTTTATATATTGAAGTAAAAATTAATATTTTATTAAGGAGTTTTATAAAATCGATCTGTGCAACAGAAGATAACACACTTCTTCTGAATTATGAATTCTTGAATTATGGATTTATTTAATTAGATATGCTATGTTGGATAGATTTAAAATCACCATCCTTATACGAGGGGCTTTATAAAAGGACAAGGGAGTAAAATTACTTTTGAAATGACTAGTGGAATAGTACAACATTTGTCCGTATACTGAATAAAAATTCTGTTGGTATAGTATCTTAGCCAAGCCATAAGCTTAAGCAAAAAGAATCTATAAGTATAACATCTGTTTCAGACCATAATTTGAACAGAATTTTTTTTTAATTGCACAGCATATATGCAGATCATAAGTCAAACAAATTGATTCTATTGATATGGCATAAGTACCTACACATGAGCTAAGCAAAAAGTATCCTATCAGTAAAGTATCAGTTCAAATCAAAAAGAAAAGATAGATCCAAATCCAAAATATTCATCAGAAGAAAAAAAAACTTATAGTCATAGCCTTTGTGATCACCATAAGCTAATAAAACACATGAGTGTAATAAGATCTATCAGAAAAAAGTTTTATTGCCGTAGCGTTTATGCTCACCTTAAGCTAATCAAAAAAAATTATATAAGTGTAATGTATTGCACCAACTCATAAATGAGGTAAAAAAATTCTATTAAAACATATAAATTATTGATACCACCCTCAATCTAATAAACAAGTAATATAAGAAATTTTTATAGTCAATTCATACTTTGATCAACAAAGAAAATATTTTATTTTATTAAATAATTACAATTAATATGTATATACATATGACAGCGAACTTCCTAAAGTTAGGTAAGAAATGAGGCCAACAATTGATGCCAAATTTTTTAAGGTGAGAATTCGGAATTGAACATAATATTTAAAATTTCATCACTTCTACTTCTTGAAAAAAAAATTTTCATTCTAACCACTAAGCCATCACTGCGAACTCACTCTCAAAAAATAATTTGGATAAAACGTATGCTTACATCAAAAATTTATCAAAAAACGAGTGATTTTCGCAAAAACTTAACTCCCATTCTTCATCTTCTCTTGAAAAATGCTGAAATTCTAGCATTTTACCGATCGAGCTGCTGCCTGTCGATTCCAATTTCCTTTACAAACTGCTAAAACTCTATTTATAGTATTACAAACTAATAAAATTTAATGAATGAATATTAGAAAAAACTGTATTAACATCGTGTCCTCCACTATAAGTTTCAAAAAATGTTATTGAATTTGCGCGGATGAATGAAAAGTATTTTATTAACGGTTGAAAATTTGAACAAAATATATAAATATATATAGGGAGAGTGTGAACCAATAGTAGGAATTGAAAAAAAAAATATCAGTTTTCACAAGCAAAATAAAAAAGTTTTATTAATACAGCCCTACTACAGCCTTTTGAGCCCTACTCAGTCTCAACAAAACATATTTTTTGGAATTGCATCTGTGTAAATCCATAAGCTAAGTTAAAAATACAATGGATATAGGCAGGTATACTGCACATAAGGATGAAGATTTAAAAAAAAAACTATCAAAAGGTTCTTTGAAAAAAACTCTCCCAATTTGTAAAGATCTCTCTTTTGGAACAGCTGTCTAGTAGAACTAGACAGCTGCTATTATTTTAACATGCCAGGTTCCATCCTTGATTTTTGGAATATAGTGAAAAGTACAAAACTGATCCGTGAAAAAAGGAGATATTTTTTAAATGACTCATTATTTTTATATTTAGAAAAACAAAGAACATAAAATGAATAATTAACCCTTTATGAGTAGGCGATACTATTTGGTATACCGAAAAAAAAATTAAAACTTGTAGCGGATGACACTTGATGCCGATACAGTTTTTTCTAGCATTGATTCAATAATTAAATTTAACTCATTTTTAATACTTTAGATAGACTCTTAGCCGTTTGCCATGAAAATTAAAATCAACATTCAATAGCTCAATCGGTAAAATGCAAAGATTTCAATATTTTTCACGTGAAGGTGAAGAATAATGCAAATTCAGTTCTTGGAAAAAAAATCAGTATTTTTTTTTTGATAAATTATTTATATTAAATGCAATTATTTAATAAAAAGTTAAAATAATTTTTTGACTTAAGTAGGAATTGATTGATTTAACTTTTTATATATATTACTGGTTGCCTAAAAGCTCTTTAATTAAAATTACATAACTGTCGAAGTGTTGAAACCTTTCGCCGAATAACACAGTCATCACTCTTCAATATAAGGTTTTCTATTCAATGAAACTTTCTGCAATTCTTGATTTGCAACCGGATTTCCGAAGTTTCAATCGAATGTGCCATATCGATTGCTGAGACAAACGGCAAGGCTTGACAGACATGGAAATTCTGAGGAAGGCTCAGAGCTGTCCTCAGACCCTGAGATTGCGATTGTTTAACATCCTACAGAGCATGACGTATTAGAAAGTGTAACGAAATGTGATGAAGACACTACAATGAGTGATGAAGTTGATAGTGAAGAGACCATTAAAACAACCCATTCTCAAACGGAAATGTTAATATCATTTGATACAATACGAAGGAGACTATACATGCAACAATAGTTGCAGATGGTGTGTTCCAAGCTTTACGAAAGATTGGGAATGTACTACAATTTGTGATAAATGGGTTCCTGATTATAAACCTGTACAGATCAGAATTGCAGATATTTTTTACAATTCAAGTTATAATCTAAACAAAACAGATAGGCAAGTTTCAGTGCTTTATTTTTTTTAGCGTTTTAATAATTTTTATATTTTTATTTTGCGAATCTTTTTCATACAGATTTTTTTTTGAGTAGAGCGATCTTATTTTGTTAAATATTGATTCGTCTGAATTTTAATATAGCTCCAGAAGAAATATCAAAAACTGTTCAAGATAACATTGATAAGGGTATTGATTACAATAAGGATCATACGAATACAGCAAATAAAGAAACTTGCGATTTTTTGTAACTCCAGGAATCAAAATATGATCAGTAGTTACAATTACAGAAAGTTTATTCGAATTACATGTGGAAACTTCCCCCAAATATAAAAAAATGACTAATTCGAAATGTCTGTATATATATATATATATATATATA
>JAOUZG010017314.1:4391725-4423761 GCA_026289955.1 Argiope argentata
TTTCTACTTTCAATTTTTTTTTTTTTTTATTTTTTTAATTGAAAGTAGAAATGTAATATGAAGTTTTTTTTTTAATTTAGAGAAAATTTTGAATAATAAAGCAAATAAGCGTAACCACAGCATTTTTCATCGGCGTTTTCCATAAAATATTATTGTGCAATAAAAAAGTAAATTTTATATCATTGCAAAATTTTGATTTTATCTATACACAATTTAATTGTAATAGAATTTCTTTTTAAATTACTATGACTTTTCAATTTTTTTGCATGGTGATCAATAATGCATTTCAGACAAATACAAAATGTTTCAAATGTTTCGATAAATATTGATTAAATATTTATCAAATCACTTGATTAGCTTTCCTTGTTAGATGCAGTTTCATTGTTGCTGCTCAAAAAGATTCTGCTAATTAACTGCAAAGCTTACATGAGAAATCATCAAGTGAATTTACAATAACTAAAAAAACAACAATTAGATACAGACTTTAATTTCACATTTTCATTTTTAATACCATTGGGATGTCATGAGACATGAATTCATGAAAAAAATTCATGTACGTAAGAAATAGAACAGTTAAAATATTAAAATGACAAGGTTTTAACATTTATCAGAAGCTGAAGCTTAAAAATATTTCATTGAAAGAATATTGAACCTCAAGCATAAGAGATTTAACAAATTAAACACAACCAGTATTGCCGGCAAATTAGCTGATTTCCAAAGTCAGATGGTAAAATACCAAAGTTTAGTAATAATGAAAAAATTAAGTTTAAGTAAGAAAGACTTCAAGCAGAGTAAATTTATTTCTAGAAACGGTTATAAAAAAGATTTCCCGAAAATCTATTTAAATTTTTGTTTTTTTGTCACTGGCGAGTTCTCAAGCACTATTAGGAGTGTGTGGTTTATCTCTATCATTAGGAGCAGTAATATATTTACTCCTAGCACAAAAAAAAATCTATTTAATTATGCATATTTTTTATTAGTTATATCTACTCAGCTATTGGTTCAAAAGCAATCATGGGAAAAGAATTATAAATTATCATATAGTTATCATAATCGATGGCATATCACTTTCGGATCACCTTTTTTTAACGTCTGATACTGAATTAATGAATGCATACCAAGATCATTACAAATAAATGGTTTTTCCGAATAACAACTTTATGGTGTATTAACGGACTTCAATCTGCATGTATTTTGAGATTCAAACGAACAGAAGTTGTAATTCTGAACTTTACTTGGTCAGTCAGTAACATAAATTGGAGCAACAAATGCGCAGACAGCTCGTAAACTTTTCACAGAACGGCATCTACGATATACAGATTTTTTTAATGGATATTCCAAATTTACAGAGTTAATAAAGGAAAACAAAGCAAAATGTAACTTTCATTCAAATTTAATGAAACTTTCATTCAATTTCAAATGTAATGTTCATTGGAAATAACAAAAAACATTTAAAAGCTTTCAACAAAGTTATAACTGTTCATTGGAAGTCCTGCCAAAAATACGAATAATATCAAAGCGATACGATAGCTAATCTCATACTTTCTTAACATCTTTGATGTGATGCTTTGAAAAGGCTGCAGATATTCATGTCTAAGTTCATCAATGTCAGTTGGTAATAGTGAAATAAACATCTGCTGTTGGATGCAATTCTAGAAAAAAAAAAAGAAATCAAATTTTGCCATGCACGCGTATCTGCATTCTTTTAAACTTTCACATCAAGCAAGCAGGAAAAATTGTGGGGTCATTTAGTTTGCCATTTCCATGTCCTTTATGTTTCTAAAAAGGATGAACACTGAACACTTACAATTGCGTTGGATTGAAACTTTCAACTGCTATTTTTGATTTCCGATGAGTAACTACTAGTATGTTATACTTTGTTTTGTTTTCGTTCAATGCAGCAAAAACAACTATCTCAAATGAAGAAACATTTGCCCCATGTCAAGATGTAGATCAAATTTTATAGATATAGATATAGATCAAAATATAGATCAAAATTTTTTCCAATTAAATTAATTTTTTAATACTTTAACTAGTGTTTTAACAGTTTGTAATGGAGATTGAAATCAACAGGCAGTAGCTCAATCGGTAAAATGCGAGGATTTCAATATTCTTCACGTGAAGGTGAGGAATGCGAGTTCAATTCTTGAGAAAATCAATGACGTTGTGATTAATTATTTACAGTAATTGTAAATATTTAATAAGATGTAAGTGAAATAAACTTTTTTTTGTTGTTGATGATCGAAATAGGCACTGACTTAGTTTTTTTTAAAAATTTATGTCACTTATATAACTCACAAGCATTTACTTCATTCTGATACAGCTCCAATTTGTGCAAGATGTAGTATCATAAATTCTGATCGGCATATCATATGCGAATGCTTAAATACTGCTTTCAAAGAATAAAATATTTCGGAAGAGATTATTCAAATTTGAAAGTTATAATTGGTGAACTTTACCATGTTTATGTGTTTTCATTTTTACATGATATCAATTTCATGCTTAACATTTAATTTCTATTTTCACTTTGTTCTTCTCACTTAGCCTCTCCTTTCTACTTTTTAAAGATTTTTTCTTCGTATTTTAAGTTAACAAGAGTTTGAATTCATATCTCTGGACAGCAGCTTGGCCAATATTGATCCTACACCAGGAAAAAAATCAATCAATCAATCATTTGGAATATTTATTCATAAATATTCTGTATAACAAACTGCATGAAATTAAAGCAAAACACTCAAATAAGGAAATCTGAAAGAATCTGAAAATGCAAATATAAATGAACAAGCCAGTCAACCACAAGACTGACCAGTCAAAAGAAGGAATTTTTTGAGAAAAAATCTTTACAATTATAATGAAATGCGGAGGAATGAAATGATGGACGGAGATGCTTCTCGTCCATCATTGACATTTTAGGAAAAGCGTCAGAGAAATCTTTCACAATGCTTACAATAGTTCAATACAAGCCAACCAATTACAGATCTGACAAACCGAGAGTCGGAAACTGTTTACAAGATCCTTCACCATTGATATGAAATGCGGAGGATTGGAATGATGGACAAAACTGTTGCCCGTCCATCACTGGAATTTCTGGAAGAACCCTTCACTTCAAAGGGATAGCGGGTACATCAAATGACTTCCCACAGAGAAGGGGTAAAAAGTTGATCACATTTGTCAAAGGCGTGCAGCCGATCAGTCGATTATTATTAACCCGTAACTGGAGTCATGAATTCCCACCCTTGACCAGTGACATGGTGTCAAATTGACTCCATTGTTATTTTTCCTTTTTGTCTTTTGTGAAAAGCATTGAGATTTATTTTGGAAGCAAAATGCATTCTGGAAATCACGTAAAAAATGTTAATATTCAAAATGTTAAATGTTGCCTTATTAAATATTGGAAAGGTGTTATTAAAAAAATCCTAAACTATTTTTAATGAGTATTTACTTTGTTTAGATATTACAGAATAACGCTAATGTGAAGTATAGGCGTGCAACAACATACAATTATTAGAATTTAACAAGCAGAAATGAAGAATATAAGGTTATAAAATATTATTTTAAGAATATTTCTTTATTGTTTTTGAATTATTAAAATTAAACATGTTTCAGAGACATGAAATCAATGACTCCAAAAATAGCAACAAAAAGTCTGAAGAAGTTTTTGAAAAATTCGATTATATGCACGTGTTTATACTTAGACTTTTGCCAATATACTGCTGAAAGAATAACTCGAAGGTATAGCGGAGATGATTTTATTCAGGCACAAAATACCACGTGATAATCAGAGCTAATGAATAACGTGGAATCATTTTGACTCCAGTGTCCAGTAACATGTTAAATTAAATTAAAGAGGTATTAATTTACTTCAAAATGTAACTTATCAATACTATACAGAGCTATCTCCAGTAGTATTAGCTAATATTTAGCAATTCCAAATTTAGGTATCCAAGTAGGTTCAGATGGGATATTTCAAAAGAATAAATGTTTAAATATTTATATGATTTTTTTTATTAATATAAGGATAAAATAATAAATAAAAGCGAAATTTTTTAAATATATATGCAGCTTTAAAAAAAGCTCATTTTGAAGTAAACTTTAGCATTTCTTTACAAAAACTAGAATTGTTTTAAAGACAAGAATTTTTTTTACAGTTTTTCGGGTTTTTTTCCTAACATAAACGAAAATTTATGTAACTAATTTTCTTTAAGAATCGCATTCAAAAATAAAAATCTTGCCTGTAGGAAATTTTCTAAGATACTTGGGAATTTTTTCCGTCATATAAGTTATTGTTGTTTCTTAAAGCACTTGCCATGGACAAGCTCGCTGAGATAGTCAGCTGTTTAAGCCTTATTAGCGTCTCTTGTTTGTAGTAACGCAATTAGGGCTAAGAGTACGACTTTTGCTGCTCATTCGTCATATTCGCTTACACGGCTTCTTTTTACAGGGGGCACATTCGCACACCTTACGGATAGAATACAGCAGCACAACCATACTCTAGCCGTTACTCGAAACCGGGACGCCGAGATCACGGGGGCGCCACCTCTAAGCCAGGACGCCGGCTCAATAATGCATATATGAAACAATCATGAAACCACTTCTAAAGCATTCAGCAATAAATCCATAGTTCGTTACATTCTGAATAACATTACTAGCACATATTAAAAACTAATTAAAAATATTCCGATTATTTTTTGAAATATAATGATATTCGTAAAATAGATTTATGAAAACAAACCATTCTTCAATAAATGGATTTAAAGGTTTTAAATACTTATAAATAAGCGTCACTTACATTCAATAGTTTATTATAACTTGGTTTATTTCTGACACAGAAGTAAAATACAGATAACATTGGAAACAGAAATGTACCTGCTTTTTGAAACTGCAAATAAATAAATAAAAATGCGATTTTTTCTCCAAATTTATGTTTTCAACCTAGAAGGTGCTGTACAGATAGTTTATATATTGCACATTTCAGGAATTTATAAGAGAAAAATTATTTTAAAGAAATAAGTTGTTAACATTTCAACATAAATTCTTTAATGCCTTACTTAATTACGATAAAAGAAAGCCGGATAATCGCTAACCGTAAACTCGGGAGTGTGCTGCATTTAAAAACCCTAGAGGATGTTAAATTGCAATTTAATTTTAAATGCTTACTAGATAACTGAAAAGCATTTAAAAATACAAAAAAAAAATCCTAATTAAAAAGAAAACTAATCGTTTAGAAAAGATATATTTAGAGATTACTTTTTTTAAAATAAAAAAAACGTATTGCAATTGGTTTCTTTAAATTATCTTTTTGAAAGTAAGTTATTTCACACAAAATTTTAAAGATTATAGCTTTCGTCAATTCATAGAATAACTGGGTATTCAAAATGTAGCGGATATACTTAGCTACTTGATATATTAAAATAATCTGAAATAATCTTGAATTAAATTAAGTTTGTTGAATAGTTAAATGTCTCGTTTGACGGGTAAATAACCGGTTAGGCAAGTGTTCCCGGTATTCATAAAAATGAGCTCCTGATAGTATGCGTAACGGCCCGAAGTGGGCACGGTAACACACGTTGCCTTTTTTGGATTCTTTAATATTTCAAAGCAAAAACTGATTCGGAAATCTTCTTGACATAAAACACATAAAAATTATTTAACAGACAATTATTTTTATATTATATCTCTGTTTTAAACAAAATAATTCAACCATCTTCTTCTTAGTTTGCTTATTATGGATAAAACTAAAATAATGCAAATAAGAAATGTGTAAGAAGTTTAAATCTAAACCGAGCAAAAATAGTCTTTGAGACAAAAAGAAAGAAGGTAAGAGTTTAATTTGTATGCGGCTGTCATAAAGACTGACTCCAATAAATTAAACACAGTTAAATAAACTACTAAGGATTGAAAATAAAAAAATTATGCTATTTGTATCATTTATTATAGCAGTTTGATTCAGGTACTGAATCAGGATGAAGGATATAATATAGGTATATATGGGTAGATAAAAGATTGGTAAAACTCGATGCCACTAAACTTCTTAGAAACCTTGTCTAACATTTTAAATATATAAAGATATATACTTCGACTTCACTATCATGACGTTTTAAAATCATATAATTACCAGAATTTTTAATCGTACAAATTTCATTTTAACTAATCATGTTTTAGTAATAAATTTTTATGATTAATTAAATTTTATTTTATTTTCAATTAAGGCACTTTGATTTCAGACATTTTATTTTTATACCTTCGATACGGCTGTATAAATATGATTGAAAGCAATCAAGGAATCGCTACATGAAGAAAAATGTAATTAGCTTTTTCTTAGCAAAATTACTTTTATTATTATTGAATATGTAATTAACATTTTCTATGCAATATTTAATGAGTTATAAAATCCCTCTGCTCCCCCAAAAAGTGTTCAGTTCTCAATAATTAATGAAATATGGTAAAATATAATTAGATAAATGTTTATAGATATTTCAATCTGTTTTCTAGTAAAACATAAAAACATAGCTCGATATTGTTGAATCTGACCAAACATACATCTGATAAGGGAAAAGTAGATGGTAATATGCAATTTTTACAGAAAATCGGAATACTCTTACAAATATATTATTTTTGATGGAAACTTGAAATAACATATTATTTTTAACTATTAGTAACATGTCGTTTTTGATGAAATTAATACTATTTGGAAAATTAGAAATCAATTATTTGTATGAAAACAGCCTTCAAAATAGTGACTTTCAATCCCAAGTAATATAAGCGTAATCGAATTTTAAGTTTTAAAAAAAAACAGAAAATTTGAAAGACATTTGATATAAGAAAGTATTTGTTAAAATTGTATTCTTCAATGTTCGTATATAAAAGAAATTTCAGAAATTTATCTTTAACTTTAACTTTAGTTAAAGATAAAATCTTCTTGTTTATTATCAAATTAATATTTTGTTGTTTCTTCCTTACGTGGAGACTTGACGTTAACATTTTTTACAAAAATATTTTTGCTTACTATTATATAAATATTTTTATTAAGTTGAATAATTTAATCGTTGAATTATTTTTCTTTTGTTATCAAATCAATATTTATGAGGCATTTGGTATCGCTATAATTTTGATTTTTCATAGATCACATATTACAAGTTAGTATTTGAGTCGAGACAAACGAAAAGTTTTAGAACTTATGATCTATTTCCGCATTAACTGAGCATTTCAAAGTGTTAACTGCACTTTTAAGTAGACTCACTTAAAGAAGGAGGGAAAAATGATAAAAACTCATATTCTTAACAAGCAAAATGTCATTTCATTGTAAGCAAAAAAAAAAAAAAAAAAAAAAAAAAACGGCCTTGTTATAGCAGATTTTCTTTCAAATATTGTGAATTATTATTACTTTTTCTTATTCATCTTTTTAAATTAATTTTTTAAAAAAGAATCTGATAATTAATAATTTTAAAGATATGTTGGTTTAAGAAATACGTTATACTCCTTAGAACTTATTTATTTCTCGAGGAAAAAAATCGAATCTTTATTTTATGCAATATGATATGATTATGATTATTCATATAATATGATTAATACTGTAAGAAAATTGGTTAATCATTTCTTAAAAAGTTTAATTGCGAAGAAAAATTAAAAACTTGTCGTCAATAGGAAGCAATGATGATTATAAGTTCATGATTATAAGCAAAAAGATTATAAGGTGAAAATGTTTCTATTAAAAGTCCTGCAACAAACATTCTATAATATAATAAGTTTGGTCAGATGACTTCTTTTGATATAAATCTTACGGTTTGATTTATCATTCCTTCAAAAATGAGAAATAAAAAAAATTAAAGAAATACGTGACATATGAGAATACAATTTACGATCAAAAAGGGTTTAAGTTGAGTTTTTTTCATGAGAAAATCCGAATTTAATCTTATACCACCTGACTAAATCTATCCATTTCGGTTTGTAAAAGTCTTCCTTTTGATATTTATTCTCTTTTATAGGTATCAGAATCAAAAGTGCAAAATAAATAAATAAATAAAAATAAAAAAAATAAAAATAAAATAAAATTCCACGATCTAAGACATTTGTTTTATTTAAAAAGATATCTTTTTCAAAAAACAATTGCACACAGTCAATTTTAATCTGATTTGAATTTTTTTTAAAGCTTTCGCCTATGAAATTATTAAGCAGTGGAATAAATACGAAGTAATAAATCTGAAAAAAATGAAATTGGGAGCCCATAGAGGTAAGAGAACCCTGCCTTAAATTATTACAACGAAATAGGCATATAGACAATGAATTTTACATAAGGGTGTAAAAATAATTCACTTTTTTAAAATCTAATTAGCACGTATGTTGGATTTTGAAGAAGTTATAATTACTTTTATTGAAATGAAAACTCGATATAAATTTTTTTAATTAATTGGAAAACATCTTAGCTTACAATTTTTTTTCTATGACTTGAATTCAATAGAACAATTAATTAAATCTGAAAAAGTTTAAGATCCAAATAATTCATCTAACTATATAATAGAAAATTACAAAACATTCCGAAAGGTGAAATACTTTACATTAAGGAGGAGTATTGAATTTTATTTTCTGGGTTCCATCTTTTTCTCAAAAATTTCAGAAGGTCCCATTCTTTCTTCTTTTGATATTCAGAATCACGACTAAAAAACTGAGCAACTCACGAACTAAGAAATTCAGATTTGCTATCATAATAGCTTTTTAAAAGAACAATTCACATTAAACCTGATGGGACTATTTCTTTAATAGAAATCCCATTGTTTCAGAAATCGTGCATTACAGAATCCGGCGCGGTCGCGAGACTGAATGAGTCGTCGTGCCGGGGGAGGTGGTCGAAGGAAGCGGCAGGCACTCACCTTGAATGTGGCGACCAGCTTCTCGGTAGCCTCCGTGCAGGGAGGAGCGGGTTCCGTCTTGTTGCAGCCACTGCCCCAAGTGGCCTGAAGAAGCTGAGCGTCGTCATCGGGCGGCAGGGTGTGGTAGCCAAGGTCCTCCGGGGGGCATCCCAGGGACGTCATCTGACGGAGCAGCAAGTCGTCATCGGACGCATTGCGAGGGGACGCCGCTTTATCCGGGAAGAAGGCCATGGGACGCCGAGGGGACCGGATGGGGGAGGCATAACGGACTATGCATCTAAGAGCACCTATAGAAAGGAAAAAAGAATGACCACTTTAGACATTTCCTGAAATTATTGAAAATGGTTCAATCTTTTGAATCCTGAAAATTTGGCGCCAATTTGGCGTGAAATTTTTATTAATTTAGAATAGGAATTTTTAAAATATGAATTTGGAAGCTAAATGAAATCGTATTATATAGAGCTGTAGTCTAGAGTACAAAAAGGCATGATTTTTTTAAATTCCTAATATTAGTTCACATTTTTCCTATATATATTTTTATATATCTTGTTCAAATTTTCAATCTTTAATAAAATATTTTTTATTCATCCACCCAAGTTCAAATACTTTTTTAAAAACTTGTAGCGGATGACACTTGATGGCTTGAACCAGAAAAAAAATGGGGTATTATTATAATCTTATTAGGTTATAGAATTTCATTATATTTGGATTATTAGGATAAATTTGTTTAGTTACCAAATTTATTAAAAAAATTAAGTAAATTTTTCTGTAATTTTATTTTGTATTCAATCGTAAGTAATCATATAAAGAAATTGCAACGATTTAGTCTTAACTTCTTATAACGTTTAGCAAATTGCTACAATTACAATGAATTTGGAGCTAAATGAGATCGTACAAAAAAAGGCATGATTTTTCTTCTTCTTTTTTCAATTCCTACTATTAGTTAAAATTCTCCTTATATATATTTATATCTCTTGTTCTAATTTTCAATTGTTAATAAAATATTTTTTTTATTAATCCACTCAATTTCAAATACATTTTTTTATTTACTTGTAGCGGATGACACTTGACGTTAGTATCGTTTTTTAATTAATTCAATAATTAAATTTAATCAATGTTTAATACTTTAATTAGAGTTTTAGCCCTTTCTAATGAAAATTGAGGTCAACAGGCTGTAGTTCAATCGGTAAGATACAAAGATTTCAGTATTTTTTCGCGTGAAGGTGAAGAATGCGAGTTCAATTCTTGCAAAAATCAATATTTTTTGATAAATCATTTATGTTCATTGTAATTATTTAATAAAAAGTTACTAAAGCGAAATTTTTCTTTGTTGACCTAAGCAGGAATTTACTTTAATTTTTTTATATTATTACTTAGCATAACTATTTGATTTTATTTCCGATTTAATTTAATAACACTTTCTGATTTTGGGAATAAACGGCACAGTCGTAGAAATTCGACAATGTATACGAACTCCATTTAATTTTTGCATTGAATTAAAACGTTTTTGAAGAATTTAATTTTGGCTAAAAAAGTTTAATAATTACGGAAACTTGATGCATATGTTGTATAGGATCAACTAAGAAGTTAATAATAAAATATTGTTGAATAAAACGTTGTAAATCATAATATTTAAAAAAATCTATTAAAAAATAACAATATAATATTAATTTTTCATGTATTATTAATTACTTCTCGAAAAGATTATTTATTATCTAGCGTAAATATCTTCTTTGCGTCGTAAAAGAAATTTCAGCCGAAAATTATGAGAAAAGTTTTTAGTACTGAGATAGAATTGTGAGGGTAAGAAGAGATATCCATCAAAACAAAAAAGGGGGTCAAAATAAAATGTCGTTAAAAGATTCAAAAAGGTAAGAAAAACTCACAATTTCCCCTCACGAAATTTAGTACCATTTAAATAATAATTAGTTTGGTGAGCATATAATATAGATTTGATTCTTTTATCCACGGATCCTTGTGCAATATAAACTACGAAGTTATTGGAATAATTGAAGTTAGTAATAATTTCAGAATTGAAAATTAAAAATTTACTGCTATAACTCAAGGAAGTTATCACAAATTTGATTTTTTTTAATCGAAATTACTTTAATTTTGTTTCGGTGTTAGATCTCTTTTGCATATTTATTTGTTTTCGTAAGTCAAATTTGAGCTACAGCTAATATGACAGAAATCTGTCTGTTTATCTATAGTATTCGTAGAAGAAGAGAGTCAAGAAGTTCGAACCATTCATGGAAACTAAAAAGGCTTAAGGAAGAAATGAGTTCTACTATTAAAAAAAAAACTAGCATGAAAACATAGCTTTATTATTATTAGTTTCTCTATCATTGAAATAGAATTTCGGCAAATGAAACTTTAACTAAAAAAAAGTTTGAAAAGTGTAGATGATAATTTCTTAAGCGTTGAAATCATATAAACAAAAATAAAAATATTAATGTAATATTCTTTTTTACAAGAATATATTTTAAATTTATAATGGAAGATGACTTGCAAAAAAGTTGAAGCGCTTGTCTTAATCGAAATTTCAATCTACGCTGTCATGATCCATTTATTAATACGAATATATTCATCTTTACAAGTTTTGAGTGCTTTTTAAAAACCCCACAATTTGTGGAAGCTTTAAAAAGTGATCATGTAGCAAGAATAAGAATATCATCCATAACAAATGAAAAACTAGTTGTGTATTACTGAATTCCATTCAGAAATTTCAACCAACAAGAAAATTTAAAGGATTTAGATTTTAAAAATGGAAAGAAAAAAAATATCTCCCAACTATTGGATTTTTAAAAGCAAAAGAAAATTGAGATTGGCGATGAAATTGACGTAGAAACATTAACCAAAAATTTAAGATTGGCGCCAATCCCAAGTAATCTGAATCTTATAAGAGAAAGTTCTGAATCTTAAATCTCTAAGAAGCAAAGAAAGTGATTGAAATATAAAAAAGAACGTTATAGTTAACACTAAAAATTTGTTAGTTGCCCAAATATGAAAAAATGTCCCGTTTACCTAGTTAGCAAATCTCGCCATACAGGCCTTCCACAATTCTAGAATCTTCTTAAATATATGATTCTCAAATGAATATCGAAATAGATTCTGACTAACCAGAACACAAAATCGAATTATCATTAATGTAATTAATTTAATTAAGTTATTTAGCTTTTTATAAACATATTAAACAAGTTTTCGAGGGATTTTATTGAAAATTCTCTTTTTGTCACGTGGATTTACGGTTATGAAATTGTGGTTTTTGACATTATGATGAAGGAAATCATAATTGCCTTTAAATAAATATATTTAAGGAAAAAGAAACGTTAAACAAACGAATTTTTACTGTCTATTAAGGTGATTTTCTCGCAAATTTTTTAAATATCTGGTATAAGAATGAGTGCACACAGAGAAAACATTTTATAAAGGTATTAAAAAATTAGTTTTTTAATCTATCAGTTTTTTTAACAATAAATAGCAAATATATAAAGCGGTAATCAACAAGTTCATAACCACAAATCCATATACTGAGTAAAAAATAATTTTGAGTAAAATCCCTTCAAAATTTATTTAATATGTTCGTAAGTGTTAGGCCCAGTATTATTTTTAATATAAATAATACGTTCAATAAATAAAATGGACGTTTATTTACTTTTTAATATATTTAAAATTTAAAAAAAGTTACTGAATGTCAGCAACTTAAATCTCTAAAAAAAAAAGAGTGACATTTTGCGTTAAAAATAATTTTTAGTACTAACGTGCATAAATAAATAAATATAAATTTAATAGATTTATAATACTTGTGAATACTCTGACATGTACTTTCATACTATTAGTATAGTAAAAATTTTATAATTGTTTCAATACTATTTACTTTATAGATGTCTGCAACCAAAGGATTATTCCCTACTTAGTAAAAAAATATAATTGTGGAAATATATATGGTGGATAAAATTGAAAAATCGATTTTTTAAAGGGTATAAACCATAAAAAGGTTTCTTTAAATAGTTTTTTTTCAAATAAATTAAACCTTTATATTATGGAATTTGGAGCTTTATGATAACAGATGATTAGGTTGTGCTAAAATAGCATCTTGAATAAAACAGATCCATAAAATTCAATAAGAAAGTAAAATTAAATGGTTTCCAGATTTTTTTAATGATATAGATTTATGGAAATCATTCAGGAAAAATTATTAAACAATTTTTTAAATGCTATTTAAAATTGTGCCTGACTTGGAAAAAGAGGCATAATATCTTAAGAAATCTAGAAACAATAATAACATCAATATCTCGTAAAATTTAAAATATTCTGGTTAAGATTTCTATCAAATCTTACATTCAAAGTGATAATAAATTTCAAAAATGTGTACGATAAGTATAAAATTAAGAACATAAATCTTCAACCAGAAAGAATAGGGTATTATTATAATCTTATTAAATCATAGAATTTCATTATCTAAGGACTATTCTAAGAATTAAAATTTGCTTAATAGCCAAATTTATTAAAAAATTTTGTAATTTTTTTTGTAATTTTATTTTTTATTCAATCATAAGTAATCATATAAAGCAATTGCAACGATTTAGTCCTAACTTCTTTTAACGTTTAGCAATTTGCTGCAATTCTTTGAAAGATTTGAAAGATTGTTTGAAGTTGTACCAAACATTATTTCCGACATATACGATTAATTGAATGAATTTAAGAGAACATGAAAAAAGTCAAAGTGAGTTAAAACTTGAGAGTAAGGAAAATATCTCAATTTAAGAGTCAAAGATATATAAGTCAAAGGTTGAGAAGCCCGCACTTAAAATTTAATTTCGTTATTTCAATCTCTTTTAAATTATATTAAACACTCAGATTAAAGTAAATATTCTGAATAAAATTATAATTTGTAATCATTTAAAACTTCTATTCGACATTGTTGTGATAATTTATATACAAATAAGTATATTCATTGCGTTATATATACTTATTTGTCTAATAATTATATTTATAACGTTAAATATACTTATTTGTCTTTCAAGACGGGTAAACTCGTCTTTTTGGACAAACTCACCATTCAAAACTCATCTCAGAAATTTGACTTGCAAACTAGTTCGGTGAGAAAATTTACATTTTAATAGATGACACTAATATATTTTCACTTGCTGCTTTTGTAATAAATAATTTGTCTGTTTTGAGAGGTCAATTACTCTTTGTCTTTTTCTGAACTTCCGTCTAAATTAGAAGCCTTCAACAACGCGTTTAAAGAAAATTAACTAATAGCCTCTATATACATCTATGAAGATGACAGCTTGCAAGGAGCAAAGTTCAAATTTGGTCTGCTTCTTCTTCTTCTTCTTCTTTTTTTTTGTTGTTATTATTAGTCAGGTTACAAAAAAAGAGTAAAAATCTGCAAGTGTTAAATTATTGGTAAAGAATAACTTATTATACATACCAGATACAGAATATTTATCCTATTATTTTATGAAAGTATGTTGGAGAAAAATGTTTTTTTAAAAAAAATCTAATTATGATTCTTTTAAATATTCTTCTTAAGAAAAAATATTCGTAAATATTCTTAAAGATTCTTAAAGAAAAGAACATTTTTAATCATTTTATTAGTTAATATTTGAAAATAATCTTAATAAAAATAATTTTAATAATAACTACTTTAATTAATACATCAACATATATGATTTATTTTTATTTGTAAAATGTAATTTATTAAATTTATTATCTAATATAAACAAAAGTCATTTTGGTTATACATATATATCTTACATTTCCTTCCTAAAAAATCTGTCGAACGTTGTATATTAATCATTTATAATCACATAAAAGTTTTGCCGATTTTTTAAAGATTAATAGTCAAGTAAATATTTAATTAATTAAAAAATGGCAGAAATTTTTTCGTTTTTCTGTAGTAACTTCAACGCAAGTTATCCTACAAGAAATATTTTTATACCATTACAAAAAAAGGAATTTTATAATTTCAATGATTTCAATTTCATTACTATGGAGTATTTCCTTAAAATTTATTAAGCTTTCAAAATTTAATTAATGATTGAAAAATTTTGACGACTTTGGAACAAAGAAATGTATTAAAATTTCAGTACCAGACAATATCGAGATTTGGGGAGAATTTTCAGTTGATTAACAAATATAAACGAAGAATTGTTAACAGAACATATAAAAATAATTCTGGAAGAACATTTAAAGAAAAGTTTAAAAAACAGACGATTAATAATTTATATCAGGAAAAATAATAATTGATTTAAGATACAAAGGAAATAAGCAGTCATCGTTTTTTAAAATGTTCACATCAGTAAATATTCTCATTTTAATTAAAAGCAAGTAATTTTAAAAATTTAAGTCAATTCCTCTTTAAGTCGAAAAAGAAAATTTTTATTTTCATTACTTTTTATTAAATAATTACAATTAATATGATTTATTTTTTGAAAAACTATGTCTGGCCAAAACTCAAGTCCGTATCCGTTAAAATAAATCAGAACACATTATTCAACCATGAATTTTCAGAGCCAATTGGGGCAACCAAATAAATGAATTTTCTACGCCATTTGGGACAGCACAATATAGATAATTTTTTAAAAAATTTTCTTTATTCTATTTCCTTTTAATTCAAAAGTACTTCGAAATGAATTTTAAATGCATCGAAAACTAACAAAATAAACAGAATCGTTTGAAATAATCGGTCAAAAACATGTTAAGCCTACTTCATTAGCGTGGGGAAAAAACCAACTGAATCCATTACTTATTTGGATGCAGGGAAATGAAGGTTTTTGGCAGGAAAGTTAATTTTAGATTAATAAAAAAATAAAAATAATGAATTAATATTTGATAAAATTGTATTAACATCAAGTGCCATCCACTGCAATAACGTTCCAATTAGTAAAAAAATTTCCTTTGTTAACATTTTTACACAAAAATAATTTTTATACTAAACATATATGATACAAAATTATTTTGATTCTAAATAACTCTAGGTATATCATCTAACTCTTTATTTTAAACATTATAAAATCCCAATTCCTATTTTTTGTTCAAATTCTCCCCAAGATTGTACTTTTTGTATGATATCAAAATTTAGCAGTATTAATTAATTAACTGATAATTAAGGAACTAAAATATTAAAATAATATTTTGTCATTGAAAATTCACCTTTTACAAATATGAAACAAATCGAGCTGAATGAAAGAATGTTAGGGGAAAAGATGCATAATAGCTCATAAGAAATAAGAAAAACTTTTTGAACTTCGCTTTGCCTTTCTTTTGAAAAATTACGCCCGAATATCCAAAAAAATATATATTTCTGAGTTATTTTACAACGCTGGCACCCACAGAACGACTTTAAAATGCATTATGTTACCATCAAGATTTTATCTATTGGGCTAAATACTAAATTCTGCATTCCACTTAAGTTTAGAACCACCCAAATTTATAGCAGAGCCGCCCTTTGGCAGCTGGCTCAGTGAATGGCAACATGCTGCCTTTTATGGGCATGCGAACAAAAACAGAAACGAAATGGCGGAATGCATTAAGCAAAGTGAAAGAGATCTATGCATTTTTTCCGTTAAAAAAGAAAAAGAACAATTCTTCGCAAATGTAATCAACGAGATAACAAGGTTTGTTTACATTGCAAATCCGTTGGCCACGCATTGCTTTTAAAAGTTTAAAAGTGATACTAGTTTGGCTGCGTCCGGACAAGTAGATTGGATGGATGATGGATCTGCAAATCCATTCTGCCTATTGAGGATGATTGGCCATTCTAAATATGTATGTTGTGATGTTCATAAAAGGTGGATTCATTACTTTCGTAAGCAATATGCAATCCATCATCGACCTTGCAAGCAGGCAATTGAAGTTATCAGTTCCTTGCTTAAGACTGATCTGGAACTTGTACTCTTCGTTTTATTTTTGCCCAATGTAAATAGATTCATTCCTTGGGGTGTTGTAAGACTTTGGGTTAAAGCATTCGGGCTAAGCTGTCAGGCCTCAGTTTAAATTGCATTTCTTGGAGAAGATGTATCTACCTATCCAAAAATGAATTTTAATTACTTTTTTCCTCTTCTATTTGGGAATGAAATCACGTTGAATTAAAGATTTTTATCTGTCAGCAAGTAATAATCTACCCTGTCTATATTACAACACAGATGTAGGCAAAGTTATTTAAATCAAATGCTTATTGTTTGGTTTCAAGACATTTCATGATAAACAATAATGGAATGAGTGGTTGAGGGATGAATGAGTTGACAAAGAAAAATTAGTAAATAAAAGTTTAAGCTTAATTCTCCAAATTAAAAAAAGAATCACAATAAATATTTGAATTTATAAACTATCATCGTGAAGGAAGATATATAGATTAAATTGTCTTAGAAAATTTAATATATATTTTTATTATTTTAGAATAAAAATATATATTATTTATTCTAAGACATTAGACAACATGTTATACATAAATTTTCAGTTCGTTTATTATTAAATGAAGCAACGAGAGCAAAATAAAATTTATTTTTATTATTATTTGTAATTGACATAAAAAAGATTAAGTAGTTAAACTTTCAAAGACTAATTTTAATTTTTCCAAATAAAAGTAGGTTGATGGTAAAAAGTTCGAAAATTGCTATCATAAGTAAAAATTCTGTGGCTAGGATGCTATTAATCTTAATTTATCTTTAATGAATGGCATAATACAATTTTTCTTGATGGCGACATATAAAGATTTAGTAATTGTAAGATTAGCCAAATTTTCGTAAATTAAAATTGAGTGATAATAATAGTTGATATCAAAACTTCGCCTCATAGGGGGATATTTTACTAGTTAAATATATATCTGCTATCAGTATTATTTTACAACTTCTATCATTATTAATTCATCCTCAATGAATAGCATAATATTATTTTTTATGCTAAAAAATGTCGTTATTAGAATATCATTATTATTAATTCACTGACAATGAACGGCATGTTTGATTTTTTAGTTGTTGATAAATCAAGATTTAGTAATTGAAAGTTTAGCATAATTTTCTAAAATTAAAATTAATTTATTGTTAAAATTTCAGCTGTTAAAATGTTTTCTATGGAATAAATTTGGTTCATAAAATTTCATTTATGAATTGGCAAAAACGACCTTATAGGATTTGCAAACCTCGAAGGCACCTCGAAATGAAGATGCGATGCTTTCGGCAGGATTGTTGGGTTTCACCACCATGGAGAATATACAAATAGGTGGGGGGTTGGCTCTTCCCATCGATGATGGGACGTGGTTTTTACTGGAAGGGTAGTACCGTGGCCGATGATAGCCCTTAGAACTCAACCACAATTACCACCAGAATTGCTGTTGAGGTGGTCCGATCATTCAATTTTATGGTTTATTCCGTATACCTTTAGGGTCGGGGGGGAGGGGTCGGACAGTCTAGTATGACTTACAGAGTTAACAGTTAAGTAGCAACTTCCCGACAAAAAAGTGAGCAAAAAGGAAAACGGAAAGATAATTTTATAAAAAAATATATGATAAATAGGAATAAATTTTGCATTCGGTAATTCACGGTATGTTTAAACCATGGTCATGGCATTTTTCTTTCAAAATTTTAATTATGATACTAAATTGTGGCAAACATAATTTATTTTCTACAATATTTTCGCGCCAAGTTGAAATTTTTTTTAACAGTGATCTTAATCATATAACAAATTTTTATCACAAGACAATCAGTTATATAATGGTTCGAAATATTTTCACCCCTTCAATTATACAGCATTAGGAAATCATAGTACATGAAATTCATAATCATTTTAAATCGTAATACAGCCTTTCAATAATTTTACATAGCCACATTTAACGTTTTTCCATCGTTTAAGACACTTTTTGTTATCACCTTTGCTTAAGACGATAAGGTAAGGGAAGGCACTTTACCATTTTCTTCTAGATGCAGTTAATAAGCAAAATTACAAAGGCAGAATCATCAACAATTAATTTACATTTGATATTTATTTGTGATAAATATAAAAAATAAGAACGCAATACACTATAATATCAGTATATTGCTTTTTATAACATGCAATACACTTATATTATAGTGAATTCCTAACAAACTTTTCTCTTATTTTTTCCTGATTATTTTTAGGTAGATTCCTATAGGATGACTATATTGCAATGATTCTCTTAATAAGACATTGAAAAAATTTCTTAGTTCTTCACCGATCCTGATCCCTAGGGCTCAAAGCCATCGTTCGTTTCAATTTTTACATTCCTAACAACATATTCCACGTAGGTAAAAATGAAAACAGGGATTTTGTATGGCTTTTAAGAAATACTTATATGACTTATAAGCCATATAAAATCCATGTTTTCATTTTTACCTGCGTGGAATATGTTGTTAGGAATGCAAAAATCTCAATGTTCGTTCATGGCCCATCTAGCTTAAAGGGAATGGACATTTTCCTTTCGCTATAACTTTCTTAGTATTGAAGATAGAAAAATAAATTCAATTGGACAAATTAGAGCCTCAGTAAGACGAATTCTTTCGAAGTTTATTAAAAAGCGATTATCAAGTCCTAATTTGGTACTTTTCAGTAAGCTGGGCGACACCGAAAAAATCGCCAAATAATGTAGAATTTCTCTAAATTTCTTATAGATTTTAATTCAAATAATCGCCAAATAATGAAGAATTCTGCCAAATTTCTTTGGCAATTTTTCGCTGGTGCCCAGCTAAAGAAAAATTACCTCTAAGTTTAAGCGTTTCTAATGTCAACAACTTATGTTACCAAACAGTAATTCAGATGTAAAGGAATCTACCTTTGCCTTTTAGATTACAAATGATTTTTCACGATATACCCTTCTCCACCATACATACCGCTATTTCAATGGTCATTATAAAGTGCGAAAACAAGTAGCATGTAAATAGAAATGTTTTATGAATATAATGCATATAACATACATTCATGTATGTTATATACATTTCAATTTCGAATAGTTCAATGATTGAGACATATAACTTTTATCTCTAAATCGAATTAATAGTAACTCTTTTTTTTCCTGTTAATTATATTATGTATTAAATAAAATAGTTTCATATACTATGATTATGTAATGAAACATTGGAAATCACTCTGAATAAAAATATTACTGAATATTTGATATTGCTAAAAAATAGTTACCAAAAAATTTTTTTATATATTTATTTAATGAACAAATTTTAGCAATACAGATGATACTTCCCATTTTTCCTTTTTAAATTGAAATTAAGAATTCAAATTTTCAATAAAGAAAAAAAATCTACCTTAATCAATGATTAGCACTGAATGGGCTTGAAATACCCAGCACAATTTTAGTAAGAATGTCAGGTGGAACTTCAATTGATAGCTAAAGTAGTTTTAATCAGTAATACATGAAATCGGACAAAGAATATAAGGAAAAACAAAACGGATGAAGTACAAAACATAAGTGGATAATCTGCTTCATCTGGGTTTTTTCCAAATATAGTTTTTACATATATCAAGGGTTGTCTACAAAATAAACTACAATTGAGTCAATTCAAGACAGTAAATCGCAATCATGGTTAATTTAGAATACATGTTTATTTTACCTTGACTGTAATGGTAGTGCAAGCCTACACAAATTCCAATGATATTCAAAGAAAGAGAGATATAGGACAAGGTTAATTATTTTTTAAAATATCATTATATTCTCTATGCATATTAAAAAATAAAGGAGAGTTCATAAAAACTTTATAATGAAATTAAATTAATCCTTTAAAAAATTTAATGAATTTTATTTACAAAGAAACAGGATAGTTTGAAATACTTTATTGCAAATTAGAAAAAAATGATGGGATTTTTAAGATTAAAATTTCGATTTTTTTATTAGGGGTTATTTTATCTGCCCATAATGTGGACTATGTGGACCATAATGCTATTGAAAAGCAACACCTTTAGCATGGTAAGGGAAGTTTACGACTAGGTGGTGCATAGATATAAAATAAACATGCCTTTTTAAAAACCTTATTTGTCTGCTGCGAACTGTAAAGAATCCCCAAATTGATAATCCACAAAAAATTGCAATATCAACTGTTATGGAATTGATAATTTTTTAGGGATTTCAATAGATAGTATCTCGATACTACTATCTTCACTAGTGATTGCAATAGCACATATCTCGATACCACTATCTTCAATAGGGATTTCAATAGCATCTCGATATCTTCATTAGAGACCGCATAGAAAGTATCCCGATATCACTGTCTTTACTAGTAACTGCAACAGCAAGTATCTCGAAATCAGTATCTTCACTAGGGTTTGCAATGTAGGTAAGCTAGTTAATTGCAAACTTCAGCAACAGATTTTTATTATTAATTATACATTATTTTCGCCTGTAATCCATAAACTTATGTTCACTGCTAGAATACAAACTTTTTTTAATTATTCGTTGGCCCCCGGTTGCTGTGGTTATAGCACTGTACAATAGAAGAAATATTTTGCTTCTGATAAAAATTATTTATTCCAATAACATGAGTGCATATAGATAACTTTCCTCTGGCTATTTCCTCTACCATCATCAACCCCTCCCCCCAAGGAAAAGGAAGTGCAATTCAATCATTTCCACTTTAATTTGAAACTGAATTTTACGTGCATTGATAGAAAATCATAGAGAGATGCTGAGTTCAATGATAGGACTGCTTAAGGCCTATATAATAGTATAAGAGGATTAAATGAATTTCGAAATTTGAAGCTTAAAAATATTTTGCTGAAAACTTATTATGAGACCAAGTGATATAAAAAAAATTGATTTAACCCTTTAGTTGGCATTAATATTGGCGAACCGACTGGTCGCCAAAGGCGGCTAGTTACACATATAATTAAAATATAATTTTCTAAATTGTATTTTTATATATGACTTATATACATATGGATGATTGCTTTATCGTTTGGAATTGTGTTTATCTTCATCTCTATCCGAAATTGTGATCCAACCTTTCAACCCAAAAATTTCCGTATCGACTTCTGTATTGTCGAAAATTTTTTCTAACAGGATTCGTATTTTATTCGTCTTAAATTCTCAGTGATTGGCAATCTCTTCTTTGTACCTCCAACCCCGATGTCGCCCGATGTACCTAGCTCCAATGGTTTTTATTTCTCGGCCTTTTACCTCAAAGAAGATGGAAGGATCATCTAGCAATTCCATATCTCACATTTCTAGACAGGCAACACCAAATCATTCATCTGGACCTAATCACAAGCAAGTAATCATCTAGAATGATTTACTAACATTTTTCACACACATCATCCATGCATTTCAAGTAATAACAAGAAGAAATGAATTACATTAGATTACTATGGGTTAGTCCTTAAAATTATAGTAAATAAAGAATATATCTATCTAAGTTTAAATACCTGGAAATATACTGGTAAGGCATAATTGGAGAAATAAACATCAATAGACAATATTTTACTAAACAAACTAATCTATTAAGTCATAAACATGTTTTGTTGTTGTTACTAATGGCACTTGCCATGAACAAGAGCGTTGAAGCATCAGTGATTTTAAGCCGATTGAGCGTCTCTTGTTTTTCAGGAGTACATCTAGGGCCAAGAGTACGACTTAGCTATTTTGTAAGCCACATTCGCTTGCACAACACCTTTTTACAGAGGTACCCAATCACACACCTCACATATAAAATACAGAACAACAACCATGCCTGAACCGAGACTCAAACCCGGGACGCCCAGATCACGGGCTACCCCTAAGCTAGAACACCGGCAAACATGTGTCCTAGCTTAGGGGTAGCCCGTGATCTACCCCATTTACACACGCATTTTTAATTCGCAAAATGAATTTATGAATGAATTATCCAGGAGACTGTTGTTAAAATGATTTTCTCAACAGAGGAATATGTCTCAAGACTATATAAGAATTATTTTGACAATAAAATATTTTATTCTTGGAAGTGAAGAATTAGCCTATTTTTTACATGAATAAATAAATTAAAAATCACATTCTATAATGTATACTGTCCGCCTCTGATGTACATTGAAAGACAAAATCAAATTTACAGTCAAGGTCAGTTCACTAGTAAACATCCAGAATGACTTAATACCTGTCACCACGCACATCTTTCCCTTCTCGTAAAATAATAATGATAATCAATCGATAATATTATGGGAAACGATTAAAATAACTTTCATAAACTTTTAACATTTTAAAGTATGTTGGCAATATAATAAAGAGAAGATAGACGGATAAGTAAATAACATTTTATTAAATGGACCAATCTACAACGTCATAAACATGTTTGTCACATCATTTGTAAACAGGTCATTAATTTTCAAAAGGAATACATGAATGTATAATTTGGAAAACTGCTGTTTAAATATTTTCTTAATAGAGAAATTTGACCCCAAGCTTTCACAAGAACGAGCTTACTTGAAAATACTTCAAGTAACACTGGAAGAGGAAAAATGAATTTAAGAAAAATGTTAAGAGACTCGAATCTTTAGTCCAAAATATTGTAAATAATAATGTTTCAGCTTTGATTTGTCTATTTTTATTTTATTTTTAAAAATTAATTTTAATTATCTGATGGATATAGAATAAATAAAATTTGTATCATTTTAAGTCTTATTTTTACCAAATATTAAAGTGCTATGTTTTTTTTTTTTTGAAAATTGAATAATTTTTTCAATTGCCATAATTTTTAAATTTCGAAGTTATTGAAGGAAAACTTTAAAGTTTTAATTAAATTTTAAAAATGTTCAACAAATTAGCGAAAAAAAACATTTTCTTAGCTATTATTTGCACCCAAGAAATAATTATTTGTTAAATTTCGTCAATGATCAATCTTTAGAAAGTTTTGAATTATTTTTCTTTAAACATGGTAATTTGCAGGCAATATACAATTGATTATATTAGTATTTTAATTCTTTAAATTAAGATTCAGAGATTAAATGTAGTTGCAATTATATTTATAAAATTGCATTTCTTTAATAAAACATTATCAAATGTAGGTAGTACTTTTAATAATTAAAAATTTATAGGTCTTAACAGTGGAAAATTTAAGAATTTTATGACTCTAAACATATTATGTTATTGTAAACCTTCTTTTAAAAAATGGCCAATTTAGTTTCTCAATGCATCGATAAATTCATTAACATGTTAATGATTTATTTTTAAATGCATTGACTGTATAAAATTGAATATTTTTGCTCCTTAACTATGATACAAAACTACGCATCATGTTTCCATAAAAAGGTATTATAGCAAAATTCTGTAATAATGAATATTGTAATATCGAAGTGAACGTAATGAATATTATAGGAACCCGAACAATTATATTTTATTGATGTTATTAGATTTTTAATATTTTATCATTATTAGAATTTATATTTTTTTTTACAAAAATATATATTTAGACACTAAAAATATTTTAACCACCTATTTGTTAGATCGACATATGAAGTTAGAAAATACATAGGTAAAAAATATTAATTATACAAATGAATAAAAAAGCACTTGATTTTAATCTATTAGGATCTGTTCATTATAATATCGGAAAAGTGACATTTACTAAGAAAAATTTATAATGCCATGCCTTAAATCTTTGACAGTTATATAGTTTTAAAACAACTCGTCATTTTTTAAATTAAACGTAAAACTATTTGTAATAGAAAACTTTCTTTACTTCAAAGCTTTTCATTCTTCAACTAGGCAATTGAGGGGATGTTATTTTTGTTTTATATTAATGAGAAAAAACATTTAATTACTTTAAAATTTTTTAAAAATCTCTAAATTTTAAAATTGTAATTTATAAACTTGCTCAAACAATCAATATAAGTAATTATATGTAAGCTCAAAAAATTATATGTTTTGTTTTAAATCCTATCGTGCCTTTCATTGAAAAAAAAATTGTTGGTGCTTTTTATTACGAAATGATAATGTTATCTTAAGTTGCAAATCATGACCCCATTCTTGGTATATAAAAGCCATCAATAAACCTATTATTAAAATAACACTTTTCACAAAAGTAAAATAAATCTAAATCTGAAGACTGAAGATAATGGCATAGTTATTTTACTTAGCTAAATTACTGTGAGTATAATGCATAATTAGGTCTGGAAATTTTTGATTTCTTACTATGATTGTCCAATTTTGCTCTTCAAAAAAGAAATTCCTATAAACAGCTTGAAATTTTTTGTAACAATTTTTAATAAGCCAATTTCAACGCTTTAAAATGCACGGAACTCTGCAGCAATTAGGTTATGATATTAAACTAAATAAAAGTTCTTTTAAAACTATGATTGCAAGCAATTTTGCGAATATTCTAGAAACGCTCTATTTCATGAGAATGCTGACCAAGTTTTCCGATTTATTTTTCTTTTAATACATTTTGAACTTTTCTAAAAGCATTTTTTTAAACATTTAATGACTGGAAAAATTATTCATTTAATTTATTGTGAAATTAAATAAAATCCATTTAATTTGGGTTTATAGAATTTATATTCAGGATTCCATACAGCATTTATTATTTCACTCACTGTATATAAAAGAACAATTTAATAAAAATCACGTGGTGTGAACGGAATAAAATACAAAAATAAATCCAAATAAACTTAAAGTTTGAAAAATAGTTTGGATTTCAAGCATAATTAAGTTATTTATAAAAAAGAAAATAGCAGGCATAAAGAATCAAAAGAAAGAGAGTGCTCTTAACGGGACAAAAGAAATACACGAATGTTTTCTTTGAGATTTATAATAGAATATTTTTCTGGGAAAATGGGTACTTCATGAATGCAGTCTACTCTAATCATGGCACACAGCTTCTAAACCGTTAGATATAAATACTTACTTCCAATTTGGAAAATGCATATAAAGAAAATAATAATTTTTTACGGTGTTTCAATCACTAAATGTACTCGTGAAAAGACTACAAAGTCTAAATTTTTAAACAACCTGAGTTATGAAAGTTTAGATATCTCTACTATACATTATTAAGGATGGTTCGAAAATCAAAAAAATATATATCTAGAGGAAGTAAAAGCCGTCTATATAATGCAACTAAGCATTTCATAACTCGATTGGTTTTAATTAATGAATTGATTTTTTTTATTTTAAAATTTTAGTTTACCCAGCAGATTTTACTAAATATGGCTAATGCAATTGGGACATTAAAGCAGAAATTTAAACTTTCTAAACTTAATAAAATTTCTAATTGAAAGGAAATGTAGATTTTATTCAGCAGTGGCTCAAACCGTATTAAAAAAATTTTATATCATGTTGAGAATTTTTACAACAAAAAGTGTATATCTATCTTTAATGGTTTAAAAGTAATAATTGGTCCACAATTTGAGCTAACTTTTATAATATGTATATAAGAGGATTATGATAGTGAAAATGTAAGCCCTTTCTATAATTCATGTTTTCCATTCTCTAATTATTTTAATATGATTAATTGAATATTAGAAGAGATGGTTGAGTGTTCAAAAGTTTCACACTTATGCATTGATTAGGTATGCAAACTGAAAAGAAAAGCAATAAAACATTTTAGTTTATTTAAAAAAAAACACTTTATTTTTCAAAAAAAAAAATTCTAAACAAAGAAAACGATCGAAAATTAGTCTTATTTTAAAATTTTAATTTGTCCAATGGATTTTAATAAATATGGCTAATGCAATCGAGAAATTATATGGAAATCTAGACTTTCTAAATTGAAGGAAATTTAGATTTTATTCAACATTGACTCAAACAGCTTTAAAAAACTTACTATCATTTTGAGAATTTTTACAAGAAGCATCAAGTATTCATAAGATAACAACTATCTCTAATCGTTTAAAAATATTTACTGAACCACAATTTGAGCTAACTTTTGTAAATAAGTGCATTGTGATATTGAAAATGTAAGCCCTTTCTGTGATTTCCATACTACATATGACTAATGTTTGCCATATTCTAATTATTTTATTATGATTAATTGAATTTTAAATATTTTCTCCATCTTGTAATTGTTGCTATAGCAGATTTTAAAAGACATTAACAACAAAGAAAAATGATATTACTATTGGATTATTCAGCATGGTCCTGTAGTATTTAGAAACCTTCAAGATTTGTCAATCTGTAACTTTCTCCCTTTTTCTAGAACAAGGCTCACATCTCATAAAATTGTGAGCCTTGGATAAAGTCATGAATTGATCGTTTATCGGACTGTACTTTTAGATACATGTAGGCATGATAACTCATAATCGCAATGACTTAAATACATCAAATTTGGTATGGGATTTTGTAACTATAACTGAAGTTTTGTGACAAATTTATGTTTCAATCGGATGAGAGGAACATGCCTAAAACACCAATCCGATTTTCGTATACAACTAACAGCATGCCTGGACAATACGATAAATTCAGCCAAAATTCTAAATTGTCGCCAAAGGCTAATATTTCGTAATTATCGTACGCCAATGCCATACAAGACATTTTCAGTAATAACATCTTTAATAGGGTTTATGCGAGAAAGTTTTGGGGAAATTATTACGAATGTTAAAAAATCATTTAGCTTTTGAATTATCGCGTTTGATTGCTTTCGAAATTACAAATTGATACGTGGCTGACCTTTCAATGGGTTTCATTCAAATTTAATAAGATGCTGAAGCTGTGAATCAAATGTCTTTTAATTAAATTGAGGTCGTATGTTTATATACATGCGAAAAGGCAGATCAACAGGTGGTTCATTCTTTATCAGATTTGACTCCAAACGTGATACATCTGCGTACCGAATTTTATTTATCTAGATCCTTACGTTTTGTAATTATCGTATTTATCGGTAATCAGGCAGACAAATTTTATGTCGCTGACTTTCTTATAAAATTTGATAAAAATACACAAGATTTATGATAAAGATATGCATAAAATTTCATCCTTTTAGACCAAAGTATATGTGAACAGTTAGAGAGCAACAAACGGTATATCCTCAAACCTCCCCCCCCCCTATCTAAGGAAAGTCTAGGAACGTAGGGATTAGTTAAAATATCGATTTCAAATATTTTGGCAATTACAATACTTTCTATTTATATACTTTAATATATGGAGAAATAAAAAAGGTTAATTTACAATATCAATATACGAATTATCTGTTTTTAAAGGTATAAAATCAGAAGTTTTTTTTATTCATTTATAAGATTATTGCAAAAATTTAGTTAGAAACGCTATTATTTCTAGTTCTACTTTCATGGTTTATTTTGCTGTTATTGCTACTAATGGCACTTGCCATGGACAAGTGCGATGACGGCCTTCAGCAAATTTAAGACGAATGAGCTATACGTTCATCACATTCGCTTACACAGCTCCCCCCCTCTTAACAGGGGGACACATTCATCACCTCACATATAGTACACAGATGAACATCCGTGTCTTGACAGCGAGTTGAACCCGGACTCCCAGATCACAAGGAAGATGCGCTACCTCTATGCCAGGAGCCGGAATAGTTTATTTTTTTAAATAGTAAAACCTTTGTTTGGAGAGAATTCAAACGCTGAGACTATTAAGTAACCATCACAACATCATTGGCAATGTTATTGTCTTGCATAACATCTGAAAGTTAAGTTTGAAGAGAAGGTTGAATGTGTCAAAGTTTCGCAAATATGCAATAATTACGTATGCAAACAAAGAATGAAATTAATGAGACATTTTTACTTTTTTTAAAGCAACACTTTATTCTTCAAAATAATAATAATAATAATAAAATTTCCTAAATAAAGAAAACGATCGCAAGTTAGTCTTTTTAAATTTTTCTGGAATGATTAATAGTCGGAAAGCTTAATTTTATGCTCCTTTCATGACATAAAATATGGCTACACAAAAAAATATTTAAAAATCATAAATTCAATTAACTTTAAAAATATTTAAATGTGTATTTACTTCAGGCAACACGGACGACGTTTATCATTGAAAACAAAATGTACTTCTATAGACAAGCCAGCTGCTATCTCTAAATTGATTTAGAGATAAAAATTAAGCTATTAGTGTAATCGATTATTCGTGGTCTTGGCAGATGATTTTTAAATGTAAGATGCATCTGGATATCAATTAAACGTTAAATTAATCGTTGCCCCCTATAGAAATTGTTTTCATTATCTTGTATACAAATTTTTTAAGTCCTTGCAGAATTTGCCATACATACAGAAAATATTGAAATAATTTAAATGATATTAGGATGTTGTATTAATCTTTAAAAATGTTATGATGTCAACCATTAAGTTTAATTTTCTTAATATACTGGAACTACATTACAAATAGATCGAAAAAATGCAATTTTTTTTTTACTGTTTACTTTAAATATCATTTAATTTATTTCACCTCTAATAGTTATGAAACACGTAATTTATTACGAATAGGGGTCTGATAGAAGAAATTGCTTTTTCAGCTGAGTAACATATCCGTTGAACCAAAATTGACACTTCAGTCCGAGGGATGTTATCTGGCTTATATAGATTCACCACACCTTCATTAAAGGTCTCCAACTATTGAATGGTTTCTTATGTAGTATTATTAACATTACAATATTTTAAGTGACCTGAAGCTATAGAAATATTACTTCGAGATCATTAGATTAGTGAATATAACAATGAATGAAATGAAAAGCTTCTAAATCAGCATTGGATTCACTTTCCATATGGTACGCAAAACTTTAATAATCGACAGTTGTTCTTGAAAATAATGCGGAATATTTCAATCCACGAAGTGGGTCCAGATGATCCAGATGATGATCGTTTTAAAGTTATACTTGGTTTTAGCACTACAATCAGGTAATAAGATCAGAAAATGTGATAAAGGCTGAAAATTATTAATAAAAAATATTAGTTTTACACGATATATAATTGGAGCTGGAATTACATCATCTTATGCTTTTACAATGAATTTAGTCCAGATATTTACTGTTCATTCTAGGATTCTAAAACCCTCAACGCTATTGCGCATGCGTCAAGAATATATTTTATTTCATCAAAAAAGGGGTGAGAGGAAAGTTGAAAGGAGGTGTTTACATTTAGCAAAAAGGTGAACTCAGATTATACGGGGAAGTAGGAAGCGTAATAACTGCTCATCTTTCTACTTACCCCTTCTTAACGAAATGTCAGAGTCTTCTTGTTGTTGTTTCTTATGGCAATTGCCATGAACAAGATCACAGGGGTAGTCAGCGATATAAGCCTAATAAGCGTCTCTTGTTTTGTAGTAGCATCAAGTAGAGTAAAGAATACGACTTTTGCTACTCACTCATCACATTCGCTTGCACAGCCTCTTTTTACAGGGGGGAGGGCACATTTACACACCTTACAGATAGAATACAGAAGAAAAACCATGCACGAGCCGTGACTCGAACCCGGACGCCCAGATCACGGGGGAGACGCGCTATCCCTATGCCAGGATGCCGCAATGCCAGCGTCTAAAAGTGCAAATCTCAGAATCACGAAACAAACAATACGTGCTTCTGTTTGCACAGAGACAGTAGATTTCTAATTGGACGACTGACTGATCACTGATTCCTCTTGTCTTGTATGTCTTATTCAGTTGGAAAACCGATATCCGTGAAATACGCCATTGAGGCGTAGAGAACATCCTTTCGAAACTTGAAACACTTTCTGAGAAAAGGGAACCGGATGAGCGCTCGTTTTCCTTCAATAAACGATACTATTTATTGTGAAAGTTAACTTTTTGAACAGGTCACTTAGAAACTAAGCTTATCAAAATATTATTATCAGAAACTAACTATCTCCTTAGAATTATTTTTCTGGTAAAAATGCAGATAATATTTTGCATAGCAACGCAATTAAGCACAAATACTAATTCAAGAAAATGTTTTCATACGTAATTAGAAGGAAATTTGTGTTATTGCGCATCCCAGCAATATGAAATAAATAACACAGAAGCAATTTAAATACTAATATCCTAGAAATTTCAAAGAAATATTTAGCATTTATAAATTCTGAAATGGGCTATAGTTACATTTAACACGCTTAGCTATTTTCTTTAAATGAAAAGGAATCGATGATGCAAAGCTCAATTCCCCTTCCATCGCTCAAGTATTGAAGAATATATAAATGCCTTAAGATATTTGAATTTTAACTATGAATTTTGGATGAAAAATAAACATTGACTGATATAAAATTTTTTATAACATTCATCTATCGAAGACAGTTCACAGTAATAACACCAACAAAAAGAAAGATGCTTGTTTTTAATTTCACACTCATAATTGTATAAAATCGGATGAATCAAGAGAATATAAAACAGATGTTAAATTGACGCATCTTATTTACGAATGAAGTTCCTGAAAGTATGAAAATAAAAAACTTGCTGGATTTCAACAATAAATTATTCAGATGCGCCTTTAGCAACAAAATATTCATACTTTACGATTTTCTTGTAAGTGGCTTCTTTTAAATCTATCAATCAAGCGTTGAAACGTTCTCATGACAGCTCATTACGGTGGCTATATGAATGTATAGATTAGTTATACAGTAGCAAACCTTAAATTAGTCAGATATTACGACATTTTTACAACAAAATGACTCTCGAATGAAGAAACAAAGCCAATTAAATGACGCCAAACTAACATTTAAATTATGCATTATCATCTATGATTTGTCTCCCGGCTATTTTATCCTAGAAACTATAATAAATGGATAAATATTTGTTTATATAATTACAAAAATTGATAGAATATTCTTAAATACTTCCTTTGAACTTCTAATTTCTTTTGAATTTTCGCATTTACTTTTCTACTTGTTGCGCGATTGTGAACATCGATACGAAGAAAGGAAAATGAATATTTGTTTGTCATCATTTCCAGAAATTATCATATCACAAGATATATACCAGAGAAGAAAATATTATTTTTCTGACAAAACAACGATTCTAATTTTTTTTTTCTAGGGAGAATTCCTTAAACAATTTTCCACTAGCATAGCAAGACCTTTTAAAACACATTACTATTGTTTGAACTGAGTATCAAAAACTAGGATAAAAATTGGGATTTGAAATTCAAACAAGGGCGCAAACATTCATTGTAGGTAACGGAGTGCATTTTGGACACCGAAAATGTACGTATTTTGTGATAAATAGGTTTTTTTAAATGTGTTTTACGATTTCAGAAATAACGAATAAATAAATGCACTTTCACACTCTCC
>JAOUZG010017314.1:4423861-4457723 GCA_026289955.1 Argiope argentata
AAAATTATAAATATTAATTCATTAATTGAATTGAATTAATTTTAATTTTTTAAACTTTAATAGAGTTTTTGTAATGAAAATCGAAATCAACAGGCAGTAATTCAATCGGTAAAATCCGAGGATTTCAGTATTTTTCGCGTGACGGTGAAGAATGCGAGTTCATTTCTTGCGAAAATCAATCATTTTTTGATAAATTAATTTAATTAATTGTAATTAGTAAATCACAATTAACTAAAATGAAATTTTCTTTCTTGACATAAAGAGGAATTAACCTAATTTCTAAAAATTTAATTGATTTTTATTTTATGCTGTTTTTGAGACATGAAACCTAATTCTGTAATTTAGCCAAGTGCCACTGTAACCAATCTTACTCGGTATAACTTAGACACCAAGTTTAAGGGTGATATTTGTCACAGCACTCATATGGAATAGGGGGACTTAAGTGGACAGCCGTATATAAAAATTCACTTCCATATATATATTGCAATGCTGATTCTTCGTGTTTACATATGTGCGAATAAGGTTACCTAATAGGTAGTCAACCCACTAATGGAACATGCCCAAAATCGCATACTTAACATATTCTACATTTATAATTAGCCCTTTGCAATCCGATAGTGTCTCTGACTCACCATTCAAGATTTTGCATCTTTTTGACGTTTTATTTATTTATTTTATTAAATTTAATTGTTAAAAACGCCTACATAATGGTTAAGAGATGTAGATTAGTTTTTCAAAGAAATTCGACTTAAAAGAATTATGTATATTTATTTTACATAGCAACAAACAAATCTTTGTATTAGAAGAATAATTTTGCATCTAATTATTTGTCGGAGTGCAAAGGGTTGGAATTGCACACACATACCAAATATCCCTGACTGCACTTTTCAGTTTTTCATTTCGAAAAAAACTCAAACGGACCGACTTACAGATGAATGATTTCGCCCAAAACTTTGTATAAATTTGCAATTTGGATGTGAAAATATTGTCGCGTTGGTACTTCAGCGTTGAATTCAATGGACATGCAGGAAGTAAAGCTAAGCCAATTTATTAACTCAACTCAATGAGCAAAGTACAGATATAAGCTCTGCACAACTATGAACACCGCGACTGAGAGATCTTCGGCTTTTATGCCAGCAAGGAAGGTTCCAGAACACTTTTCTACAGACAATAATAAAGGTCTAATTGGTAAACTTAAGAAAGGTCCAGAATCTTCTGGGATACAAAATAATGGAGTACATAAGTTATGGAATTAAATACATATTCACATAAATTTAAATCTTATTGTCGCCGGGGGGATTCAAACTAGCTGTCATCTGCTTCCGAGACCACTGCAATGACCACTCGGCTAGGGAGCGATTACTTCGTTTCAATGCGGCAATGTTATACCAATTTAAATAAAGGAAGAAATATTATCATTAATATTAAATTGATAATAATTAATATTTATTGATTTTTCTAATTTTTTCTATTATGGGTGTTTTATTTATATGTATTTGTAAGTCAATCGATTGAAAATGGAGTTGTAATCAAATTACGGATGCATCACTATAATTTTTATTCAAAATTACATAAGCTTAGAAAAAAAAATTACTTGTGATTGATTGAAGGCTTAGTAAAAGAATAGTTTCCCACAACAGTTAATTTCTCGACGAGTCTATATTTTATACGCAATACGCATCATATTGAGCGCTGACCAATAAAAAATAAGAGCTGATTAATTCAATAAATGAGTCCTTGGAAGCTCATAAATTCCTCACGGATATCCTACATGGATGGCAGGAAAAGAAAAAGCTCCATAACTAAAGTGGTAAATATAAAGTATACAAAATTTAGAAGGAGGAGGAGGAATTAATAAGCGAGGGGAAATCTGCGTCTTATACATGATGAAGTAATTAATTCCCAGAGAACGGAGGATAATTTTTGCAGTATCTTCCGAAGGCATCGCAGTCACCTGTGGCCGTCTTTCGCGCTGCGTGGCCAACGCATAAGTCAAACTATGAAATACCAAAACTAAAAAATAAATCACCGCACCATCATCCTGACAAGAGCCCATTGCTCATTTAGGGGTGTTTAAAAATGACAAGAGGCGAACTTAACCAGATAATTACAAGCAAAATCGCTCGGAAACAACAAAATTCATAAATATAAAACATTTTTTAAGCCGCCTGAACTATCGCTAAGGATGATCAGGACGTGCACAGGTTGGAATCCGGTGCCCAAGAGGAAAAAATCCGATCACGTATCTTCAAATGCATTCATTAAAAACTCAACGCGCCCATACGCTGGACCATTAGGGGACCTAGGTGTGGCATACCGCTGCGGCATGGCCCGAATTGTTCTCTAATTCGTCTTCCCCCCCAGTCGGCCCTACCTCCATTCGCATGTATATATCGATAAATTATGCCTTTTTGAAATAAAAAACGCTTGGAAAGAAGAGTTTGAAAGATGGACTGCCATGGCTGCCAGCATAATTTAACAGATTGGTCCGATTTTCTGATCGGTAATCGCGGAGATGAGCTGCCGACGTCGTTTATAAATGAACCCCTTAAATATCTCTGCTCTCGTTAGTTTTGATGTATCTATGCGCATAATTAAGGGAGAAAAATAAAAATTGAAAGATGTCCGCTCCTGGTTGGGCACTGCAAAGAACTCTCTTCAGTCATTGTTCAAATATCAAACTCATATATAAACATAAAAAAGGTGATAATCTACCACGAGAAACAATGATCTGAGTGAAAGGTTATTTTATGAGGGTGAGGATATCTCTTTCCTTTTCGTAAATTCTTTTATTCTACTTGTTTTCGCCCTTTCATCTTTTTAATGAATTAGTATAAGTTCGGAGAGGAAAGTTGAATGTGGTTTGGATGAAGTCAAACTTAAGTGTCTGCCAGTAGAAAAAAAGGGAGTGAGTGGAAAGTCAATTTATAAGTGTGCAAACACCTGTTCCTTTTTAAAATTATTTTATTATGCTTGTTTTTCTTTTTTGTTGCTTTCGTCTTCATAAATTAGTTGATGTTTATAGTAAAAAGACGGGGAGTTACTTGCTGTCAGTGAAAACTAAGAGTAAATATTTTTGCTGGAGACTTCTGGTGCGGGGATATCTGCTTCTTTTTCTATGATTTTTAAATTCCTTTTCGCTTTTTTTTCTTTTCACTTCACTTTTGTAATGAATTAGTACAATTTTGGAGTTGATGAAACCAAAATGGTAACTACCACTATTACTACAGCCAACAACAAAAAGTAAATTTGAAAATTTATTTAATAAGTGACATTTACTCCCTTTTTTAAATGGCTTTCTTCAGGATTTTTTTTACAACTTCTTTGCTACAAATCAATGCATGTTTATAATAAAAAGACGAACAGTTTGAGATGTTGTAGGTGAATGTTTAAATATCTTGACGGGAGAGCTCTGGTAATCAATAAGATTGATTGATCTTAGTTCGCAGGACAAGTTGAATTTCAGTAGCTGATAAAATAAGTAACATTTTTTATCCAGATAAAGAAAATGGGATGATCTGACTGATGATAAACATAGGTGAAAGTCCAAAATAAATGTTTACATCCAATACTTTTTATTTAAAAAAACCGATATCATATGTAACTTACCATCTAAGGAAACTGCAGAAATGAATCAGAATAGTTCGAAATTCATGAGGACAACGGATTGAAGAAGTATTGTTATTTATTTATCCACAGTTAAGGATTGGGTTGACAAATTTAAGGTTAAATAGAAGCATCTCCGGGTGAATTCAAAAAACAGATAGAAATAAGTGAGATGTACAGAAAATAAGTATATTAAGTCCAGAATTATTTAAATTGAATACTATAAGAACTAATGGCAAAGACCAATGTTTTCCTTAGTCTACGATGAGATCTTTTGTTCGAATGTTACCATTATTTTAATTATTCATTTCACTAATTTTTTTTCTGCACAATATTTTCGCACTACATCGATAGTTTTATATATAATCAGCGTTGACCAAGACAAGCAAAGCAGTATACTGAAACATCTTCTCAGACAAAGCATTGATCGTAGTAACAAAAATCAAACCTTCCAAGTCAAGCTACAAAGATTCGAGCACATAGCGTATTTGATTGACTCCACCAGCGAATAAGGATAATTTTGGTGTTTATTTTCAATACAGAAGTTAAATTTAACGGCCAGTTCTCTATAAGTTCGTACTATACTGTAAAAAGTCCAGAAAGTGCGTTTTAAGATTTTTTAAAAATAGAATTCAGGGAAGTTAATCTAAATATTAATATTAGTACTGTGAGCAGCTTGTTTGGCTAATTGCCCGGCAGTTTGTTTCCTAAAGGTATCAGTAGGAATTCGTCACTGTTAATACGATTTCTTAATATAAAATAAATACTTCAAGTCTTAGAAAATATTTAATGTGTGCAGATTTCAATGCAATGAGCAAACCAAAATAATTACATTATAGCCCATGCTTTTAATTAAAGTAGCTACGTTGTAATCTTTACGAGCATTTTAGACATATCAAGAATACTAATATTTTATTATATTCATTGTTAATAACGAGATATCATTCTTCCAAGAATGTTTGTGTTGAGCTAAAATTAGAATCAGTTACTAATTATAAAGAAGTAAGAAACTATCTCAAATAATTGCTTTGTTGAGTCAGAATACATGATATCCAACCAATGCTTTGGACTCATGTAACGATGAATCCGACGCCAACCTACAGTTTCAATGCAATCAGCAAACCAAAGGTATATAATCATTACTCATTCTTTCCGTTCAAATCATTAACTTGGTTGTTGCTTCTAAAAGACTTGTCGTAGACAAGCCCGCTGAAATAGGCAACGATTTTAAGTCGAGAAAGCGTCTCTTATTTTTCAGTAGCGCTATCTGGGGCCAAGAGTATATCTTAGCTACTCACTTGTCACAACCCTTTTTACGGGGCGGATTTCATCCAGGCATTTCATTCACAAATCGGAATTTAGAACTGTATCAGGGAACTCTAATCTCTGAACCAGCAACCCCCAGTGGTATTACTCTAGACAAGGAGGACTTTGTGACCAAGACAGACTTATGCGAGCAGCAGCCACCACAAACGCAGATGAATAGTCTTCTGCCAGCGGGTTCGAACTCAAAACCTAAAGAATGCGAACCCAGCGCCCTATCAACCAGGCTGTTCCAATACTGTTAGAATCGTATTGTACTCAAGAATACTTAAAAAAATATATTCAGTAGATCTAGACTAATATTTTCTTTATATCTCGTCATCTAAGAACGTTAGCTGTGTACCTGAATTTTACTTATTAATTAAATGATAAGAAAACATGAAACTGTTTTAAACTATTCCTTTTCAGTCAGGATTCATGATATCCAATCAATGTTTCGCCTATAAGGTCATTTGATATATATAGCTATGAATCTAAAGTTAATTTACGGTTTTAATGCAATTAGCAAACCAAAATCTTAACATAACTGTTCATTCTTTTTGTTAAAATTTTTAACGTCGTAACACACATCAAAGATGCTGTTCTTTAATAATTTGTCAAGTTATCGTCATCTATGAGCATTCATTTTGCACTTATCTACTTAGGTTATGAAATACAATACAGTCTCAAATGATTCATTTTCTGAGTCAGAATACAAGATACTCTATCAGGGCTTCCGGTTTAAGGAATTTCATTTGGCATGATATGTGGTTATGATATGTGGCTGAAGTCAACCTACCATTCCTACACTATTAGTAAACCTAAAAATGGGCTATGATTGTGTCCATTCTTTTAATTCTAATTATTTATCACACAATCTAAATGTGTGTGGCACAAAAGGAATACTATTATTTATGAAATAACACTATCATCACAATGCACACTTTTTTTATGCCCCACAGCTCGGTACCGCCTTAACTATAAATGACACCGATTGTCTTACAGAAGATCGCGTGCCTCCCCTAATTTCACTCTAAAGAATGCCAGGAGTCATACAAAGCACTTATTTGCCACATAGCTTTATATTATTATTAAATCTTTTCCGGCATTATAATTTAATGTAATCACCAAATTCTCACTGATGTTTTACCCTTACTAATAATAAAGGAGAATACGTATGTTAGCGCTTTATATGGTATGTCATTAAGCCTAGAGCTAACAAACTTAGCATACATTTAAAGTACCCCCCCAAAAAAGGATCGAACCAAAAAAAATTAATTAATTAAATACCAAGTTAGATTTTGATGCTTTTCTGATATAACTACGGAAAAATTTTCAATTTAGAACCAATATCTTACCACTTTAAAATTCTTATATAAGCATCATATTGTAATTAATTTGTTCAGGCGTTTTTACGTATATCATACAGTATTGTTTCATATTCAACCTTTATAATGTATTTTACATAGTTATAATTTATTTCCATTGTAGTAACGAAATTCAAATTGCTTTCTTTGTTGCAGTATATAATCAATATCTTGAGCAATGTTGAAATTTTTTTCAGTTGTTGATGATCTAAATATAAGATAAATATATTTTCTCACATTCATTAGGTTTTTGTTTAAAGCACGATCTTAATTTTTAAAAAAAGATTAAAATGAAATCTGCTCTGCGTATTTCAATGTATCATGCCAGAACATTATTTCTTGAACGGCCAAGCACCACGTGCTCGTGCAAGTTAAATTATATTTTTATTCATTGTAATTGTTTCATTGAATGAGTCCCTTTAGTACTGCAAAGAATCCAAAAAACTTTGTATCGCATTGATTGTTTAAAATATTATCACATTTTATATTTGTTTCATTTTATATAATCACGTGACATTCAAAATGACATTTTTCTAGGTTTTATTTGCTGCAGTCATTAACTTATATTTTTTTAATCAGAGCTTTTGTAAATGCGATGGCAATCCGTTATTAAAAGCTGATTTTTATTTGTTATGCTCGTGCAGATAAATAATATTAATTTTTTGCCTACGAATATTTTTATTTTTCGCTTACGGGTTTTTGTTGAGGCCACAAAACCTCACTCCTAAAACAATATCATGTTCTGACATGATAAAAAGTTAATTTTTACATGTCTGTGAGAAAAGCAATTAATGTTTAATTTCAGAGGTAAGTTATGATTAAAAATTAATTTTAGTCCTACCATGTATAACATTGTTGGACATGGTAATATACTTGCATGCGTATAAATAAATATTTGACTAACAGTAACTAACAGTATAAAAATTCCAGTTGAATATTTTTAAATTTCAGTAAGATGTCAATATTCAACTCCTCTTTTAAAAAAGTTGAATGATGAATCCACATCTAATATTTTTTTTAACTTCTAATTGTTATATTGAATTTATAGAGATTAGAACTGCACAAAATACTTCTGAACATTTAACCCGTTGCAGTCCGAAAAATAATTAGATGCAAAGTTATTCACCCAATACAAAGATTTGTTTATTGTTATGAAAAATAAATATACCTAATTTTTTAAAGTCGAATTGCTTTGAAAAATTAATCTACATTTGCCCACCATTATGTAGGCGTTTTTAACAATTAAATTTGAGAAATAAATCAATAAAACGTCAAAATTATGAATCTTGAATGGTAAGTCAGAGGCATCATCGGAGTGCAAAGGGTTAAAAATTAAACACTTAGTTTACATTACAGTAATTTAAGAATCAGAATTAAAGATCAATTTAATAATTTAATAATATTAATCTCATTCTTTAAATTTGATACATCATTAACGACATTATATTAATTAATAACTAAAAGACCAAACTTTTTTTTTTTTGCAGAATTGAGTTTTTCAGGAGAAAATATTTTGAGAGAAATTATATATTGGGTACATATATGTATATATATATATTAATTTTACTTACATATGGACTGAATATTTAAATTTAAAAAAAAAGACCCTAAATACACTTAGTGTAATATATTAATCGAAGCAACCTGCTATATAACAGAATTCATTTTACAGCCTATTTATTTATTACTTATATTTTTGAACTTACACTTATTTTTACCATGCTGAAATCGGTTCCGAGGTGGAGCTATATGGCTTTGTTAGCATGGCTGAAGATAGAAAAAGGTTCAGATAGTTTAGTTATAAAAAAATGTTTTTGAGTGTCTTGGTGTGTAAATTCCAGTTTTTTCCCTAAAGCCATTTATGAACATAAAGTTAAAAAACAAAAATATTAAATATACATAAATAAATTTAAAAAAATAAAGCGCCACTCGAACCGAGGATCCATAGCACATGCGCCATTCATTTTGTTGCATCCATACTTCGAAGCGGAAGTTGTTCTAACAGTTAATTACAAACAAATAAATAAAAACTGATGCTCAAAATCTTGGTTTTTTTTTAAAGGAAAGACTTTTTAAAATTATAAGATAATAATACTTTGATTCAGCCGATATATTATTGAATTAATTGAATTTTATTCACTTCCCGTCTCAAAAGAATAAATTAGTGAGATTCATAGCAAAATGAACATGACTGTGTAAGACTTTCAAGAGACAGCACGAGCTTATGAAATAAGTATTATTAGTTCCTGTACAGAAGAGATTCAATGAATGGGAATATATTCTTGAAAATGAAATTCACGTTTTCTTTCCTTTATTTTTCAAAATAAAAGTAGTTAAAAAAAGTATATAGAAGAAATACACAAAAGAAGTAATTGTATATACGTTTTTTTTTTTGTATTGCCGAAAGCTATTGTAATCAATTATTTATCAATAAAATTATAAACAACGCTGCTTTGAAATCTTTTTTGAAAAATTCAAAATCACCTATGAAACAGATATTTTTTTCTTTTTCTATCATTATCTCCGTCTTTTCTTTTCTTCTTCGCCCCCCTTTTTTTTCTTTATTAGAATTTATCGGCATTAACTTTGAGGCCCATTGCCAAAGAAAACAAATTTTAGAATATCTTTAAAATTCGAAAATTATTTATTGGGGTTTTTAGTTCAATTGTTTCTTAGTTTTTTTTAATATCTTTATATAATAATTCGTAATTTTGTCCACTAATTTTTACATAAGTTTAAATACTTTCACTAGGTGAAGAAGCCTGTTAATAAATATCATAACTAAAATATTATATATTATATTTTTTGCCACGATGTTTAACAAAGAATAAAAAACAGCATAATTAAACTATGTATAACAATTATTATTTAGAGAGACTAGCACAGGAAATATTCTCCAACGAATTATGTAAAAATTATGTACAAATATCTATCTTAGTTCAAACTTATTGATAAAAGTGCGTTGCTTTGAGAAATTAATATATTATTACTCAGAAGAAAAGACTGTGCTTCCACTTTTATCCCATACTTATCCCCCAGGGAGACACCTCGTAATGAGGATGGGATGCTTCTGGTTTGGTGGTTGGATTCGCTACCCTTGGAGGGTACACTAAAAGGTGGGGGTTGGACATCGCATCGATGACGGGACGTACTTTCTATGGGTAGGGTTGTACCGTGGCTGGTGATGGCCATCAGGAATCCACTACAGTTCCCGCCAGTGTTACCATTGGGGCGGTCCGGTCATTCAGTTTTATGATTAATCCGTGTGCCCTCGTGGCCGGTCGGAGAGTCTATCTATGACTTTTTATCACATATGAAGTACATGGAAAGTATAGTAATATAAAAGTACAACAAATTTTAAAAAACACACACACATAGATTTAGACAAATCGCTACATTTTAGAATTTCTGCTTCTGAAAAGCATATTTTTAATTCCATGCTTACAAAGTAAAGCATAGCAACCGTAAAAGAATTCGAGATTTTAACAAATCTTCAGTTTTAGGCTATTCTGTGTTTGGAAAATGCATCTTTGGCAAGTCTATTTATTCGTCTGTCTGTCAGAGAATTTATGTAAATTCGCATAAGTTTTCAGTTTCCCTGATGGTTAGCTTAATAAGCATAATCCTCTTTCCATTTAAATTCCAAACAGTTCACTGCTTTCGGCTTTCATTTAACCAATATTAAAATCCCTCACCAAATTTTAATCAATAAATCTCAGGCGCAGAGCAATAATCACAGAGGGGGATGGAACAAGAGCGACTTTAAATTCTCTCCTACTTCATGCTCATTAAGCTGTTTAAATAACCAGAGAGTTATAGTTGCAGGGGCATGAAGTAGTGTTGTGTGTGTGTCTGTCAGAGAATGCGATAACTCAAAAACACTTTGAGCATTACAGTTGGTATTTGAAATTCAGATCAAATTGATAGAATTCAATCAATTTCCGAACAAAATTCTTCAAATTAACTATGTTCCTCTGGTTGTTCGAGTACAGGTGAATATGACAAGTACAAATCGTAAAGAGCAAGATTTATAAAATTTGATGCAAAGGATTAGCTTTTAAAATGTACATTCTTATCAATTTTTGAATGAAATATTTCAAAGTCTATCGTTCAAACATATATCTCGTTTGACTGTCTCTGTACACATATCTATGTACAGAAACGTACCGAAACGTACAGAAACTTGCATCAAAAGCAGTGAATCCATATATATAAATTCAGTAAAGGCAGAAATGATGTAAATCAATAAAATTCGGTATGCAATCATGCGAATGCAGCAGCACTTCTCAATCAAATTTTGGATTTTTCTTTTCAATCGATTAGAAAAACAACTTCCAAAATACCAATAATTGCCATAGATTCAGTAAAATAGATAAATTATCGCCATTGATCTCCATTTTTTAATAATTGTTCACCAGTCATGTAAGGCACTCTCAGTTTTTTCTAAGTTCCACAATTTTATGTGAAATGAAGGGGAAGTTTATTAGAAGATGTGCGAGAAAGTTCCATGGAGACCACTCCAGTTGATTGGAAATATATCTGATTATGCATGCGATAACTACACATGGTTTTGATTTAAATGGATGAAATTTAATATGTTTCCATATCCTATATTTAGTGTTTATATATGATACTGAAAAAGTCCATTCTCTAGAAATATGGCTGAATGTAAAAATAAGGACGATAATTACAAAACATATAATGTAATTATACTTACAAAACATACATTTAAAATACTAAGTTGAAAAATTTTGGTTCATAATTTTAAGATCTAAAATGCCGGCGTCCTGGTATAGAGGTAACGCGTCTTCCCAATAATTTGGGCATCCTGGGTTCGGGCATGATTGTTCTTCATCACTTCTATCTATTACATGTGTGAATGTACCCCCCTGTAAAAAGGGGCTGGGTAAGTGAATACGATGCGAGAGTAACTAAATCGTATTCCTGCTCATAGTTTGTGATATTAAAACAAGAGATGTACTCTTGGCGTAAACCACTGACAGATCTGTCAGCATGCTTGTCCATGGCAAGTGCCATTAAAAACAACAACAACACAATCGAAAACCTATCAAATATTAGAGTAAGTTCGCCAAAAGGATAACCATTCATTGATGAACGCTTGATGATGAAGTATTTGTCTTATTTGCTGCAATATAAATATATCTCTTGGTACTAGTACCATTCCCCCCCCCACCGATCTTTCCTCCAGAAACTCTGAAAAACGTACAAGGAAGAAAATAGAAAGAGTTTTTCCAACCCTTTGAGTATATTGGTATCGTGAAGAAGACAAGTGAAATGTTTGTTGTTACTTAAGTTACCGAAGGAATGGTTTTCAACTTCATTGACGTATTAAAGAATCTCTTCCTGAAAACTCTTTAAATCATTTCTAACGGCAATAAAAATATTTTATAAAGAAATATATAGAGTTTTTACTTATGAAAAAATCCCAAATTAATACAGGAAACACTATGCAAAGAGAATGTTGGGCTATACTGCAACGAGAAAGTAAGAATATCCAACATCCAAAACATTACTCCATTAATATTTTTTAAAAAATTCAGCCATCTTACAACCAGGTCTTTTCACTTAAGAGTCCAAAATATAAAGATGTTGTGGAAATAACTCGCAAATACGTCCCAGAAATTGGTATGTAGTTTTACAATGGCTTACAACTGGACGACACAGCAGATGAGTTACAAAGGGAGTGTGATGATGGGAATATTTTTTTTGCTTTTAAAGTCAAGTTGTATATATATTTGTAAATTTACTTTAAATTATTAATAATATTATAGTAAACTGATTTTTTACTATGAAATGTTTTTCATAGAAGTAAACAGACTATCTATTCGGTTGAACAGAAAAGAAAAAGAGGTAGCTCCAACATGTGCCATATCATTTGGAAAGCATATTTTTGAGTAAAAGTACTGTCATAGTATGTAAAAACAATTAATAAGATTGATGAAAAGGAAAATATTCACACAATTTGAAATTTAGAATTTTCAAACGTTTTTTACGGCTTTCTGCAAGTTCAAATCATTGGAGCTACCTCCTTTTTACAGCAAACCTTTCAATTGAGTTGTTTACTATATTATCAAGGTTTTTTTTAAAAGCAAAAATGAGTAACTTTATTTTCTCTTTTCCTTGAGTTCCATTTCGATTCCTGAAATAGTTTTCGAAGATGACCTGACTAAGGTTGGCGGCCCAGCATGCAATACAGTCTCTCTGCAATAACTCTTAAACAAAATAAGCCATATCTAAGCAATCTTCTTCTAAATAAGTTCAACTTCCACATTTTTGGTGATACAAAAGCAGAAGATATTTATGATATTGACGAGATGGACGAGACCCATGGTTTAGTTATGAATTTCATAAATAGAAATAAATTTCTGTCCGGATAGGTTTAGTATCAAGTTCTACTTTATTGAATTTGAAGCGAAATATCAACTCTTGCGATGAGGTTCATCGTTTTGACTAAATTTCTGAAAAAATAAGTTTCCTATTTTTTCCAAACGTCGCATAGAATTATGGCGAAATATGAAAATAATGCACTCGGAGAAAAATCTTTTCCCTTACATTGATTTATTTAAGATTCTGAGAAAAAAAAATTTCGAACTCTCTAGAAAATTATTGATTATTTTTAAAGTTCCAAACAATTATAATTTATCGAGAGATTTTTCCTTTTATTTTTTTCTATTTTAAGGTTTCGATTATCTATTTCAGTCTTATTTTCCCCGATTCAAAATATCTGCATGTTTCCCAACACGTGTTTATATCCATTCTATTCATATAGTTATAGTGAAATTCTTCAGCTATTGTACGCAATTTCTTTTCTTTCTATTTTTTTTTTTCAGTTTGAACAAAAATTTAATAAGAAATTTTTTTGGCCACACATTTAAGTTGGATAAAAGCCCCATCGACTAGATGAGCGTGACTGTTAAGCATTCTTTATAAATCCTTCAATCAAAAGCGAGTTTTTCTTTTTTTTTTAAATAAAGAGCAACTGGATTTTTTTAAATAATATCTTTTCTATTACTGCAATGGAAACTAAGCATTTCTGAATATAATAAAAGCTTAGAGTTTTCCCTTTGCATTATCATTTTAGAAGCTTGAATGTGCATTCTACAGTGCAATAAAAAGGAATACGCCTAGGAATGAAACAGGGGAGTTCAGAACGAATCATTATACTTCATTTCAATAAAAGACGGTTAAGCATATCGGGTGTGCCCTTCGAGTAGGATGGTTAAAGAATTTTTTCTCTGAGGGTCAAACTGAATAATTTCGAGCAACGAATAAAAGCCAGAAAGAAAAAAAGATAATAGTCAGAATAGCAAATTTGGAAATGAGATAAGTATTGATGTAGAACCTGCAGTTAAGACCAAAAAAATTAATTATATTTTATCAAATATAGGGATTTTTCAGAAAAAAGAAAGAAAAGAATGAGATTTAAGGGGGGATAGGGGGATAAAAGTAGCCATATTTTCCTTAGAATACTTCCTAATAAAACTGTTATACCTCTCTCTCCCCATTTAAGTATACAGATTTTGAGCAAGTCCGAAAATGTTAAGTGCTCAGATTTTTATAGTAGAATCTTGAAAGTAAAACGTCTTTACTTCATGGTATAGCAAAGAAAACCTAGAATGCAATTTGAACGCCCTTTTTTCGAATGATTGAAAGACAAATTTGACATATAACTACAATTTTAGTTCCAAGGCACTAAAATAAATCATCGTATAGTTGAGTTACCGCGTTTACATGTATACAAATGTACAGGCCAAGAGACTCAGCAATCGGTCCAAATTGCGATATGAATTTAATTTTCCAATACGAATTAAATTTTAGATGTGTATCAAATTTTATCTATCTAGCTCTTTAGGCTCTCTACTTACTTGTGCTTGATCAGACACACTTCCCGCGAATATAGTTTCTTCAAAATTTGATAGAAAATCAACACATTCGAAGTAAAGATCACATAACAAATTTTATCTTATTACAGAGTTTACATGGCTGCATATGTACAAGCCAACAGAAAATCAATGAGACTCAGTATTTGGCTCAAAATACGATACGGGCTCAAATTTTTAGATACTTTAAGTGTGCATCAAATTTTTTATTTCTAGTTTTTTAGACTCACCACTTATTTCCGGTCGGTTAGACACACTTCTGTGAATGGATTTCATTCAAAAGTTGATAGAATATCAACATATATGATGCAAAATTTCTACGATAGCAAAGCGTTTTTTGAATGATAGTGTTCATAGACTGAAATAATTTCAAAAATGTGTGCTCTGAACATAAAAAGGTTTCAAATGTGGAGATTCGTCAAAATTTCAAAGCGAAGAGCTTTAACGATTGCAGTACTATTTCTAAGCCTATTTCACAAATAAAACAATCGTTAAAATTAAGATTTCTCCTCTTTATTTTGAATAAAAAGTTTTCGTTTCCAAATTAGATTATAGAAGATAATTTTTCTTAAAATAAAATATGAAAAATAAGCATAATAAAATGAAATTTATTCAAGAGGATATTCAAAACTTATCACATATGCTTCTTATTTGCATAACATTTGTGCAAAATCATAACAGGAAATGGCATTTCAACGGACGCAAAATATTATTCGGAATTTATTAGTTTAGTAAAGAAATTCTCAAGCTATTAACGTAAGTAAATATTTATTTAAATAAAATATGAAGTAACTTGTACGTTATTGATCTCGAATAACTGACGTCGGAACTCTCAAGGAAATTAGATTTAACTATAATTATTTGGCAGCCTACTTCGTTAATTAAAAAAAGCGGCCTATATAATAAAACAACCAAAAAAAAGGACTATTGAATTTTCATAAAAGAAAATAGAATATTAAAACCCTTTGTGAATGGAAGAAAAATTTTAAATTAAAGAAAAATATTTGGAAAGTTGAAATATTTTTTGAAAGACCTCAGTCCTTGGAAAGTAAAGTTCAAATTAATTTAGCAACAACTGAAAAGCTGCATTTGCAAATACTTCATAATTCAAAAATACAACGACTTCGAATTCAATATATCTTGAAAAAAGCTATGATGTGTGAAAATCGAAAAATAATTTACAAAAAATCTCAAATCATATTAACGAAATAAGATCTGTATATTGAAAAGCAGAAAAAAGAAAAATTGAATTTTAGGATAATGGGACATTTAAATATAAGTCATGCTAATATAATCATGTTATTTAGGGGAAATACCTATAATTTTTCATTTTAATGTATAGGATTTCTTCTCCTAAAATTATTGTGCAATATTCTTACTTTTATTGTCCAATATTTTCAAATTTCAGATTCTGATGGATTTAAAATCACAAAAACAAATTTTATTGAATTTCCTAGGATTCCATTAAAAAGTTTTATGTGAAAATCATCGAAGGAAAAAAATAGTAATCAGTTAGACTTTATAATCATATTTCAATTATTCATTGAAAATTGGCAGAAATATTTAAAGATTATCGGAATAAATCGAGACGCTTTCCTTAATTCTATAATTCTAAATAAGATTCAAAAAATAAAATAAATAAAATTCAAAAAAAATTGTGCAAACAATATTCAAAGCATGAAATAATTATAAAAGAATAATTTTTCAACTATGTTAGGGACCAATAAAAAAATGAAGTATATATAATGTTCAACAACAGCAACAACAAACTGGATCTAAATGGATATGCAAATAATTAAAAATATTTTCACTTCATTTGTTAATTTTACCTTCCCCCCCTTTGCATGAATTATCCAATGTTATGTCATGAGTACTTAGAGGCGCTTAACTTTTAGCATTCATATGACTTTTTAAAGAAAAATTTCAAAGTAAATTGATTATGTATTTTTATTTGATTTACAAACAAAACCATTCGAACTTATTTAATAAGTAATATAAAAAATAAATTTCAGTCAATTCTTACTTAGATCAACAAAGTAAACTGTATGTATGTGAATACAATAAGACAAAAACACTTTCATCTGAACGGATGAAATTTGGTATATGAAATGAAGACTAAATTTGTACGTTTTTATCAAATTTAGAACAAAATCTATTCTCAAGAAGTCTTGTTGTTGTTGCTACTCAAGACACCTACCATTGACAAGCCCCCCGCTGATACAGCAGCAAACTTAAGCCGAAAGAAGCGTCTCTTGTTTTTGAAGTAGCGCCAACTAGGGCCAAGAGTACTACTTAGCTACACAATCCCCCCATTTGCTTGCACAGTCTCTTTTTAAAGGGCGGGGGGACAGTCACATATTTCATAGAGAGCACACAGAAGAACAACCATGCCCCAACTGGAACTCGAACCCGGGACTTCCAGAACACGAGGAAGACGTGCTACCTCTGTGCCAGAAAGCCAACACAAGAAGTCTGTCTTCTGAATGGATACGAATGGACACGAAGACAACACACAATGGATATGAATAGACTATCAAACGAAGAGAGACGATGTATAAAATGTGTTACACATATTAAATATCTAAAATATAGATATGCATTCAGTATTGAACCAAATCTCTCAAAATGCTGACCAGTAATCGATCCCTACTTTCACAAGCATGCAAATTCGATGGCCCAAAAATGCAATGACTTATATATATGAAATTTGGTGTGGCATTCGGTCCTTCTGCCTAATTTTGGTTTCAACTAAATTGGGAAAAAGAAAAAAGGGTGGGAAAATACCCATTTGGATTTCCGGAATATCTGTGAATTAGTCCCATTCCAACGATTGACAACCAAAGATGACAAACTAATTGTCTCTTTCGTAATTATTGTTCGCCAATGCAATGCTGTTAAAAATAATTTATTAGAAATTATGTGAGGTCACTCTCGTTGGTTTACAACTGTAACAATTAGTCTTAATAGTGATGCAAATAAATACTAAGGAGTAATACCTTACCCCTTCACACACTACACCCCCTAACAGTTCACCTACTAGGTAACACCAAAAACCCCCGTACTTGCTCCGTTCGCTCTATCTCCATAGAGGTAAACATTTTTGCTAGTATAGGGTATTTAACCTTGAGTTATATAAAGTATAGGCTCATTCGAGAAAGATATTTAAATTTTGTTTCTATTTAAGCAAAAGTTAATGTGAGAGAGCTATGCCCACTTACATGTTTCTGAATATTTTTTTTCACATGAATTATCATTTAACAAATTTTTCAATAGTTTCAGCGAATTCCATAGATTTTTCAAGAAGTTTTCAATCATGGCAATATTTCCTATATTCCCGTCTTGAATTTATTTCTTATTCTCTTAAGTCATGTCATAGCAGGTATGTGTGTGTGTGTTGTATGTGTGTTTTGCACAGAAAAGCTTAACAACTCAACTTTGTTCATTCTGAATTGATTTTCGTTCCATGATGATTCTTCAAAAACTTCTAATGTCTTCATTTCCGTATATTTTAATTTATAGTCCAAATTGTACGACTTAACTCACTTTGTTTTAAATGCCTAACAATTCTAGGAGAATTTTGCTGTCTCAGACTTTCCAACGACTCACGCATGTAAACAATCCAAACATAGGAGCTGTTGCCAAACGATGATTAAAAAATTCAACCGATCTTGCGTTCACATAAACGTTTAATAAGCAAACTGAATTCGTAATGCATTATAAATGGCTAATATATGTAAATTGCCAGCTTATCTACTAGATATCGTCATTAACGTAATTCTAATGCAAATACAATAATTGCCCTTAAAAATTCTTAGCATTTTCAATGACATTTAAATGTATAGTTTTATTTCCATTCTTATGATTTTGAACGAGAATTTTATTGATGTAAATATTACATTTTGCAATTTGTGTAGACCAAGTTTCAGTGCAACATGATACGGTATAAGAAAAATCCACGTCATCATTAACAATAGTAACACATACAATAATAATTAATAACCAGCATTACTATTTTGTGGTATAACAAAACAAGTTATTTCGAAGAATGATAAATGAAAGAAGGCAAAGTTGGACCTGACGCAGAAGCAAGATTTCTTTTCCCGAAGAATTGCTCAACAACACGACTCGCGTGATAAAAGTCGCTTACGCCACTTAAAGGAACCGAGTCCTCTCCTTATCAGTGGCGAGCAAGTTGTTTGAAGCACAGGCCCTCATTAGTCCACCATAAATTATGAAAAAAATGGTTCGAAGCTTATCTGTCGAGCGTTTTGTTTCCCGATGACTAAATCAGCGAATACAACAGGTGGCGCAGTCAGTTCAATGCTGCCTCAGATGGTATGTGCATGCACAAAGCTCTCATGCCTTATCGGTGACAAGGTGCGGCCCATTAATTCAGTCTAGGAATCCAACAATTAGCATAAAATTGTTTCATCAAAACGAAAAGCTCTTCTCGCTTTGTTTGCTGGGCAGAGAATGTTTTTGCCCCTTTCCTCGGAGGAGTGATTAGAACACTTCTAGACGATTCCGGAATAATAAGAATCAACTACAAAAATCTAGCTCTTCAATTTTTCTTCATTTTTTTTTTTTAGTTCTCAGTGCCGCACCTCAGCTCTGCGATTGCACGCAAAAAAACTTTTATTAATAACATTGTGTAACCCGTACACTTTTTCTACATTCATTTTATTGTATGAATATTCATGCACTTCACTTCATTTTAGATACAGGTGGTTACTCTAAAGGTCTTCTCTTTTAAAATTTAGATTTTCTGAGATTCAGTTATATTTACGCCCCTTTCCAAGAAACTCGAGGGTTATTTAAAGACTGACCTCTTCATTTTGAACTGTGGTCAGATAATGGGGGAGGATCCCTGCTCCCCAAGCTTACGCAGCTTACCAATGAGATGGAATTCGCCCAAAACGGATTTAGAGCATGCCAGGATTGCTCACATAGCGATTAACCGGGTCTCGTTTATTACCCTCCCCCTTCAGTTTCTGTGTCGAGACTGCCATGCCTCTGACCTCCATGAAGCTGTTCCGGCCCCACGTCTAAAAGGAGATAAAGTGAAGAGAGAGAGAGTAAGGGTTGCGCAAGAGTATTTGGCTGCCCCTGGCTCGATTGTGGGTTAATATTAGCTTCGAGGAATGAGTTTAAATCGAAATTTCATTGCATATATGTAAATAATCATCCATAATTTAACGTTTAAAATATAATAAAATTGTATTGAAAAGAACAGTGTCATCACGTGTGTCAAGTAAAGCGACAGAAACTTTATCAACAGGCCATAGTTTCCGAGGAAAGAGAATTTAGGAATCATTGTTAAATATTTATATTAAATTTGAAATTAAAAAACTCATTGCATGTGTTACACAAATCAGAGAAAGGGCTCTTGTCAACACTTTCTCATATATTTATATAATTCGGCGACTTTTATGTTTAGTTGCGTAGTATAGAAATGAATATTTTTATACTTTTCTAGTTGACCTTTAAATACCAAATCTTGATTTACTGATGATGAAATGACGAAACATTCCGATTAGAAAGATATTAACAAAAAAATTGGAAACGAACGATTCTGATCCAAATTTTTGTTTATAGACAGTTATTTTAATTAAACAGGAGGTGTTGATAGGGCCCGGCTTAGTCTAGTTGGGGCCTGGGGCAAAAAACTTATTTGGGGCCCTCCTATGCTTCACTACTTTAGTAATGAAGAAGATTCATTAAAGAAGGAAATGAAAAATAATATTTATATTTGATTTAGGGACCTCCAATTATGTGGGAGCCCGGGCAACTGCCCCGTATGCCCCTGCCTTAGTCAGGCCCAGGTAGTTGAAACAACTCCCGTGTAATAACTATAGGTTTGATCACAACCAAATTTTGCCCTTGCACTGACTTTGATGACAATTTCATAAGGGGGGGTATTCAGATTCTGGATAACAGGAGAAAACAACGCTACTTTGTAAGTAAATTATTCATTTTCGAAAAGAAGAAGAAAAAGAACATAAATAACATTGATTTTACGAGAAAAATCGAAGCTGTTAAATAACATCTGCATCCTTACTAACTAGAACAGAAGTTGATGTTTGAGCAACAATTGCAATCATACTTTCATTAGTTTTAACTATTCCAATTGGTGCGTCCATGTTTCACTACTCTTCAAAATGCAGAATTATTTGCTGAAAACTTGTAATGTTGAGAATACTTCAGCATCAGCCAATCAATATGCCTTAAAGGTGGAAAAAGTTTAGTCAAAAATTTATAGGCCCGCTTTGGAAAAGCTCTAGTTTTAAAAATCATTGCTTAATTTTTTTTTAAAGTTTCAAGTAAAATAAGAAAAATTAAATCCTTTTGAGTTTTTGCAACTGTTTGACCCTCTAGTTTCAAAAGAAGTCTATAAATCTCCTGTTTAATTTGGGTCATCTTGAAAATACAAAACACTACTGTCGAGATCATATAAATTGCGTTGATTTTACTTGTTTTAAGACATCTCTTTCACAAACACATGAAGAATCAAATAAATAGTCGATACAGTGATAAATTTAGATCAAATTTAGATAAATATACATACTTTTGGTTTAAAATCTCTCTTAGATTCTAAATCAGACCGAATTCGTTAATCGACTTTCTACAACACTTCAACCTCGCCCAGAGACATCAACACGCCATTTGATAAGACTTCAAACGAATGCTATTCTTGCATCGGTTTAAAAATTTTTAACAAAATAAAATAAAATAAATAAATAAATAACGGTCAAAAAACGGACAAACTTTTTTATAATGAGTTTAAATCGACTGCATGGGGGGTTGTCGAGCTTAAGTGAGCAATGGACGGGGCCCCTAGATCATATAATAAAAATATACTATCCAGCTTCGCAGCAGGAAAAGTTTGTTCAAGTCGGATACTTCTTAGTTCCTTCTAAATAAAACGTCAAATATAGGGCCCCTGGTCAAGTTATAAACCAATCATATTATTTTTAAGTGGTCGGCAGCAAATACTAAGTCTTCCATACAAGCCACAAATTTTGTACTGCTTTCTCTATAAATTTTGTGGATAACATTAGTTTTTTTAATAATGATTTGTTGGTGCATATTTCTTTATTGGACACCCATTATTTAAATAATTAAGAAAATAATCGGTTAAATGTTCTACAGTGCCTTCTTATTAAGTCTGGATAACTATATTACGTTTGAAATACAACTTTTGTTCTGATGTTAAATGGTACCAGCATCATATTAACGACTCGTGCCTTGGCGTGATTTAGAATTCGGTACAATTCCACTAGCAATAGGAGTAAGACTAAGCTAATTACGACATCTTGGAACGTTTGCAACATCAAGTTCAAGGAAAAATTATAGTTGAATGTTTTTGTTACAGTTTCCTAAATGACGAAAAAAATTTACAACAAAGGAAAGGAAGACGATGTGATTAAAGCATTAAATAAAATACGAAAAGGTGGAATAAGATTTAATGAGGTTCATATGCAATATGGAATTCCTAAATTTCTCTTCCAATTCCTCATCTTCTCTTCAGAAATTCCTTATTCTCCCAGCCATCTTTAAAGATTTAGTACGGTAAATTTGAAGTAATGCAACAAGGGCTAGCTAAACATGCTCTTATTTTAGAATGTTTTTTTAAAAATATAAATCGAGCAACTGATCTGGTATTTGGCGTTTGAATTTGTTGAAAAATATAAACTTACACATTGTTTTAACTGGAAAAAGAAATGGTACCGTAAAGGTAAACGGTAATGTATGTTTATGCAAAATCTCCCTTTATAATCTTTATGCACTCCAGAAACTTTATGCACTTATCCACTTTATGCAATCAATAAAAAAGAGCGATTAGTTTTTCTAAAGAATGAGTTTATGAATTTTGTTGGCAAGTACGGTTCAATACTATGGACAAAAAAAATGCGTGCGGTCGAAAAAAATTATATGCCACATTTGCACTTACCTAATAAGATTATCGAAGCAAATCCCTGAAGGGATACAGTTTTATATGACAATTTTTTTCTCTTCCTTTACAATTTATATATTTTTGGAAAAAATTTTAAGATAAATAAGGACTTATTTTACCAAAGTTTTAATGATAAAATAAACTTTTTTTTTTGCAAATTTCACATTAATTAACAATTTTCCTCAAGAAGAATGCTTTCAGTAATCTTATCCTACATAAAAGAGCAAGGACTAGGCTTTTTTGACGTCAAGCTGATTGGTTTGGCTTGGAAATTTGATATGTATCTGAAGTTGTAATATAAAAAGCCCTACGGCTAACTCCACCAGAATAGGGATTCATTTCTGAGTTACCACATTTATGCATAAGAACAGAAGGAATAAAATTTTTAAATGACATAATTTTGTCCTTTATAGAAATGTACAATATTGAAGCAAAAACCGCATTATAAGTTTTACTCATCTAACTTAGTAGTTGTTATTTATCATGTTCACAGATACAATTATAGTGATCACTCCCACTCTCAGCGCTTTTACGATCCTTTATGATGGATTCATTTTTATAATATTTATAGACATATAAAATTTCATGTACAGATCTTTTTCCATTAACAGAGATTTAAACATGAATTATCAAAATGTGAAAGTCTAGATATTTGCAATAATCTTCTTTAAATGCTTCTTTAAATTCTCCATAAATGCTTCTTCTTTAAATGCTCCATATACAAGAAATTGGAAAGAAGTGACCTAAATTAGTTTAAGTACTCTATGCGATTTCTTGTTACCTATAATGCAAATGATCCATTTTGAAACTCTAAGAAAATCTATTTTGGTACAGATGTCTCAATTTGCTAAATAAAGAGTACGGAAATATGTTCATTACATGAAGTTAAATAAAAACACATCGTATAGATATAATATTCATAGAATAAATATAATTTAAACTTATAGCTAGAGTATAAGTATGCGAAGTTTCGACCCAATTAGCAAGAAGACGAGAAATAATCGTATATATATTCACATATAGCAACGCCAGCGTCCTCGCATAGCGGTAGCGCGTCTTCCTCTTGTTCTAGGCGTCTCGGGTTCGAGTCCCGGTTCGACCATGGTTGTTCTTCTGTGTTCCATCTGTAAGTAGTGTGAATATGTCCCGTGTAAAAAGGGGCTGTGCAAGCGAATGTGATGAGTGTGTGGTTAAGTCGTACTCTTGGTCATAGTTGGCGCTTCTTCAAAACAAGAGACTGTCATTTCGGTTTAAAATCGCTGACTGCGTTAGCGAACTTGTCCATGACAAGTACTAATAAAAAAAATAATGTATAGTCATAGCGATTTCGATTTATAGTAAGGTGAAATGTAAAAGGAAACTCAAAAATAAATCCTAATAATTTTATTCGTGTTGCCTTACTTTTATTTTAATCAAATATTTTTAATATTATCTAAGAAAAATTCTTGAGTTCAAGGAATAGTTAGAGGCTACGAAGTCGGAAATATTCAAAAATAAAAAGACTAATTAACAGATCTAGGAGAAAATATAGAAAGATAGCCTCTCAATTAGTTTAATACTATTCAGTTTTTATGTTACTAAAGAGTTTCACAAATATTTTAAAACTTTCTCTTTTCTGACTTTTCAAACTATTAAAATGGAATGACTTTTTTTTAATTAACTTTATTATTTAATAGGAAAAGCAAAATATGAATTTAATTGAATAAATCCACAACAAATTACTGACAGAACATATTAATAAATGTATAGTAATAAATGAAGAAAATAATAACGCAAGTAAAATTCCTATTTCCAAGTTAAATTATGAATAAATCAATTTCTTTTTCAACTTAATCTTAACATTGGTAAATGGACACAATTAAATATTTTGATAAATGAGTTTAAATTTGATTAAAAATTAAAAACCTAATGAAATATTTCGTATCAAACTTAATTAAAAAGTTATTAAAGATTGAAAAAAATTGTACAAAAGTGGAACTGATATTATTAAAAAGATAATTTTTTAACTTTAAAGAAAATGAAAAATCATTTTGAGAGGTAATAACACACGAAGTGATGTATTAAATCAATTGATTTGACCATAGGTAAATCATTTTGATTAATCACCAGAATGATGATAGTTAAACCTAATTTTGTGTTCGATATTCTGTTTGACCCATATTTCTATCACCCTGACTGTCTTTACAATCTTCTATAATTTTTTTCTTTCGACTGAACGGAAAATTTAGTCACACGTCGATCCCACTTTCTTACATTTCTAATTTTGTGAAGTTCCATTAGTTACTTAAACGAAAAATTAAGTGCAGGAGTACAAATATGAATTGAAGATACAGTATATTTTCTAAATACTTGAAGCATTTAAATTGACAATCACCACTATTTTGACTGTGTTGCGAATAGAAAATATATGACGTATATATTCATATATTTAAAATTATGAATTGAAAATATATGAGGTGCTTAAAAATAATTTTCTTTATCTTGTCTAAGGTTTGAATAAATAAATGCAACCGAAAGTCCCAGGTAAAGACGTTAAGAGCTTCGATGGTCGTGTTTGATAAAGAAAGGCTACCATCTATTTAAAGAAACAATATATAGCTAAGAGCAATACATATTAATCGCAAATCAAAACTTCGTCTTTTTACACCCGCCATGCTCATACAGATAAAGCGGTCTAACTGGAACATGTGTCACAGGGTGTGCGCTATGCTAATGTACGCATTTGTAAATCATCCTTCTTTTTAACGACAAGGAGAAGAAAAAAATTCAATTCTCATTGAAGCAGAAAGATGTGTTGTTTCTCTTGTTCTTATTGATTACTTTACCCATTCAATCTAAAATTTTAGAAAAAAAAATCCCGATTGTTTGACTTTTAAATTACAGTTTAGAAATTCATTTCAAATAGATAAATATCAGTTTCACTATCGGTTGACACTCAGAAAGGATAAAACATATGATCAATTTAACTTTAAGTTTTTTTCGGCACCTCCTTATTTATTCAAGTTGATCACGTTAACCTTTCGTAATGAAAAGTTGCTTTTCCGGCAGATTTAATACGAAACTAGTCCCCTTCGGCGACTAGTTGTTTGCCCACTATATTAATAGCATTAATTTAGTAGTGTCAACCAACTACATCTTATCACACGAAATAAAAAAAAAGATTTTAAAATTATCCTTGCAAAACAAACATAAAGCATCCTGAATGGTTAGCTGTGCATACAAATTGGCGGAATCATTTCATTTGTCGAACGTGGCAGCTATGTCAAGATTTTATTTCGTGATATCTCGGCGGAAAGTAAGAAATGGTTGACTATCGATGACATATCCAGTGACTATGAGCTTTTATATGAAAAGAAAAAGGGGAAAAGAACCAGTATAAAAAAAATCGGACGACTGGTTCTGCTGTTTTCCTAATTATTTTAAATATGTAGATGCTTTTTTTTGTTGTTTTATGTCGGAAAACTGTTGTTCTTAGCAAATTAATGTAATTTTTTTTTAATGTGATAATGATTTTAGAATGGCGAATTTTATATGGGTAACGTGGTAAAAAAGTTTGAAGCTCAGAATACGATATTTTACAGGAGAAGCCATTGAATTTAGAAATAGCAAATTTTGCCCGTAGTTGCTCCTTCGATGTCAAATGATCAATAAGAAAAAAAAGGATTAAAAATTTTATTAGAATTTTAATAAATTATCCGGAATTTCAACAGTTTTTAATAACATTTCCAGTGGATATTATTGGACAAAAACAATTTTTTAAATAAAAAAAAAGGAAGAAAAGAAAAAATAGCAATAATAATTTTTAATGACATTTTTTCCATATAATTTTTTCTCTAAGTAAATGTTCAAAATTAATTTTGAAGGCATTTTATAATAATGCTTTTTTATAATAGCAATGAGTTTTTTTTCTAAATATTACATATTAAAGAATATCACACACGTATATATATACAAACGTGAAGATGCTGTACCTTGATTCCATATGCCGTGTAAAGGTATATATATATTCTTCAAAAGGATTCCTGCGTTTCTCTTGTCAATGTTAACACGTACGAGAATTCCTGCCAAAATTAGACACGTGCCAGATTTATGAGAATATCATGGTATATAAGAACAGTTAAATTGATTCCGTTCTCTTTATGTCTTTGTAATCTTCGTCTGTTTTTGTGTCGTGCTGCTTGTACATAATGCGTGCCTCTCGAAATGGAATAAAACGAACATAAACATTCAACCATATATATATATATATATATATATATATATATTAGAAGACTTTCAGTCAATATCTATTCCAGAGTACATGATCGCTTTAACTCAAAAAAAGCAATATACTAAAAGGCCGAATTTATTGTGTATTTCCAAAAGTGGATAATCGATCTGCATCAACTTTTGGATCTCATAGGTCGAAAAAAAAAGCCCGAAATACAATCCACCGAGTGAAAAAGTCACTGAATTGTACAATTGCTAAATTCAAACTTTCCTGAACGTAAGATGAAAGTGGCTCTTTCCCATCGAAATGTACAGAAAGAGACTGCATGTTACCTGTTTAAAGTATACCTACAAATTCACCCCCCCCCCCACTCCTTCAGCAAATTCAAATTCTCTCGACAAAGGTATTTAAAGCAGACATGCAACTACATTATATTCCAGTTATGGATGCTGTCCTTGAAATTTTAAATGAATGAGTCTATAAAGAAACCTCAAAGAACGACACTATCTCCTTTCCTATACTGTACAATGTGCTATTGAAATAAAAATGACAATTTTCATTGCGGATTTTAAAAAAAGAGGTTGTTTTTTAAATTGAATTTTAAAAAATCTCGTTTTAATTAATTTTTGTTTATTTGATCTTACGTTATAATTAGATTTAAAAAATATTCTGATTTTTTTTCAACAATTTTAGAACAGTCCTATTAATTTATACCATCCTGTTATTTCCCTTGCTAAAAATATATATTATCTTCATCTGTCAGTACATTAAATAACTACATTTAAAAATCTCCAAAGTTCATTTTTTCCCCCATTTTTCATTGATGATTATTTGGATTCGAATAGCATTCGAAGCTTACTTTTTCAGTATCATATACCTAAAATGTCCAATGTTTCCAAAGTTAGAAATCACACACGAAATGATGTGATGATTCAGGAGGCTATGAGATAACGTTAAAATACCGTATTATCAAATTAAAGAGTGTTGCTCGTAACAATATACATGGAAGCTCTTTATTGAATGGATAGAGGTTACATCTTGTCGAAATCTTATATCTCTTCTTTGTCCCTGAGCTTTTGATCCAAACCTGTTTCCACAGAATTAAACAATTTTATGGAGTATTTTTGGTTATGACTTTCTCGAAGGAAAAGAAAAGAAAGAAGAAAGAAGAAAAATGAAATCTACGATCACAAATTTCAACTTATCATGTGAGAACATTATTATTTTAAAATCATTATTTGTCTTAATGACTTTAAGTCATTAAGTAGTTTAAACCAGTTTGAAAAAGCAATACTGTTCAAAGTAGGTCAACTAATAAAGAATGCATCTGTTTTCAAAGAAGCATGCATATTAATAATACAACACTTATAAAAGCAGGTAAAAAATCTATGTGATTAAAGGATGTTGATGAATATTGCCATTTATGCTCATTGCCTACGCGATTTTGAGTTTCAATTATTCGTTGCCTTCAATTATTCAAAATCCCTAACGAAAACAACATCATGCTCTCACATGATAAAAAGAAGAAGAAAAAAAAGTCTTGCAATTTTATAGACGTTTTTGGACTATCAAGTGATTTGTGGAATGAGGAAATTTATGATTCTCTTTTTCTTTTTTCGAATATGAAAACTAAGTGGAATATAAGTGGAAATGAAATTCAACGCTCTTGACGTTCCTCGCCACATTTCACAAACATATGCGCAAAAACACGGAACGCAATTGAAAACAAAAAAATAAAAGACCACTGTATAATAATAATAATAGAAGTTAAGTGAACCACTTAATAGAAGAAAAGGCCACCGTATTGATCGAATTGGCGAGTTGGGAGTTGAATTTCAAAGGCACAAAAGCAAACAAGGCTATGCTGCGCCAAACGTATGTTAAGTAAATTAAACTATGGTAGATCGCATTGACGAGGATGAACGGTTAGATTTGTTTCAAACGAAGCCTTCGGGAGAAGTGTGTGTGCGGGGGGGGGGGGGCTCTTTGAAATTAATACGTTAGTGCGTATATGTCTCTTTTTTAAAATTGAATATGATATGAAGATGTCATTTACATTTTGCAAGTCACTAATGCGGTGGCAAAAAAATCGCCTCTTTCTCCAGTTTTCTATCATCTTCTATATGCCACTGATTGATCTTCACCGACTACCTTCAACATGGTTTATCTGTTATCTCATATAAACATTTCATATACACGCATTCTACATAGTCTAACTTGTATCATCAATAGATATCAAAGTTTCAAGAATAACAAAAAAAAGGCCTGGATGGCCAGGTTGGTAGAGCGTAGGACTGGTACTCCTTAGGTTGCGAGTTCGAAACTCACCCGCCAAATTATTCACCTAGTGAATGGCGATTGGCGCTCGTTAAATCTTTTCGTGGTCGCAAAGTCCTCCATGTCGAGAGTAATACCACTGGGGGTACTGGGTCAGAAGTGATCGTTCTCTGTTCCAAATCTAAATTACGATCTGAGATGAATGAATGATTTTGCATGAATGAAATCCGCCCCCCGAAAAAAGGTTGTGATGCGTGGATAGTTAAGTCTTACTCTTGGCTCTAGACGGCGCTACTTGTAAAACAAAGAGGCGCATTTCTTAGGCTTAAAATCTGCTGATCGTATCAGCGGGGGCTTGTCCACGGCAAGTGCCATTAGTCACAACACATACAGAGAAAGAAAAATAAATATAAACTATATCAGCATCGCTTTGCGAAAAGTACACAGCGTCTGTACAAAACAATAGAGAAATGAAATCAAGTACAATTTCAGACTTAATTTGTTGATTTCAAAGTTGTATACTAGTATCTTGTTCATTGTTAGTACAAAGTGTCTTAAGATTTCCCACCCTTTTCCAATAATATCCCATTTGTAGGCTTTGTAGTCTTAATCTTTTCCAATACCGTAATTATGCTAGTAAAAGTGAAGAAGACCATGGAACGGTTTTATAACAGTCCTAGATAATTGGATTTCTTTCTTTTTTTTTAAATTGGATGATTGTTTCTAGAAATGTCCAAGTAAACCCGAAATTTGATCTAATTGAGATGGAGAAAAAAAAAGTAATTCGCACACGTTCTCAAATCTCCATCGATCATTTTACTATTCGGATTATTAGATAACCTCCAAAATGTTTGATAAAAGCCTCATTAGCACCTCACGATTTCATCTAGGTTAAGCAAATCTAAATAATCCAAACACGTTCGACTCGTTCGGAGATCTGTCTTAATCTTGATTAAGTTGATATGGTTTAACGTGGGAAACGAATTTCCGATTCCGAAATCAGTGGTTGGAAGACGAAGACAGAGAACGCGCCTGGGAAAATGTCAAGGACGGTTAAACGATGGAATTTCCGATCGCATACCGGCTACAAGCCATTGCATCCTTTCCTACCCCCAGGGAAAAAGTGGACTGTCAATGCAGTCCTCTCACATTATGTCACGGCGACCAGAAACGTAGGGGGGAAGAGGGTCAGCGAATCGACAGGTCTTCCCTTCCCCCAAACTCTGAGACAAACTTTCCGATGGCCGTGCGATTTCCTGTTCATCATTGAAGGGAGGACGAGGGGGAACGAATTTAATTACAGTCAATGAGTTATAATCTCGACCTGAGCACAAGGAATGACAATACACACTTGTTGCATCGAAACTGGATGGAAAAGAAAAGGAAGCTTTGGAAAATAATAATAATAAAAAAGGAGTTCTCAAACTAGAATGACAAATCAGAGGCGAAAACCACCTGTTTTAAACGTCGCGCAATTATAATTAGAGACTTGAAAGAAGGCAATTTACGTGTTAATAGAATCGATGTATTGTAAACAGACTTATTATTTCTTTATTTTTAACATGGACGTCGATGATGTTAGTTCTTTCAACTAAAATAAAAAATAATCACTAAGAAAAAATTAGGATTGTAAATTTATTTTTCTAAAGTGCTTGATATAACAGCAGAATGAATTAAGATTTTGCTTGATAGATAACTGAAACATAATTGATTATCACTAATGATTAGGTAACATCGTATTTGAACCATTATAAAAAGAATCGAATGATTGCAATTCATAAAATTTTCGAAAGAAATAAGAATACGGCAGATGATTGTTTGTGCAATAAATTTATTATACAAAAGTCGGCATCATTAAAATTTTAAGCGCTTTTAATAAGTACCAGTATCTTCGACCTTCTCGATCAAACTGAATGATTGTAATGATTAAATGGATAGACAAGCCAGACTTATCAAATTTATCAATTTATTTCTATTTATCCAATTCTCTTTTCTCTTTAAAAATACTATTAAAACTTTTAATAGATATTTGTTGATTGCTAATAAACTAAATTAAAAATTCTCAAAAGCTAAAATTCTCAAAGAAGGAAATACAATAATTCGAATTGCCATAAAAAAAAAGGAATTAACTAAAAAAATTTGAAGTTACTATTATCTTTCAATGGTTAAATCTGAATTCATTTTCCGTTGACTTAGCATTTGTTGGTACTTTTATTTAATTTTTTTTCACCAATCGTCACACACACTAAGAAAAAAACACACATTCTTCTTAAACCTGTTAATTGTTCCAGGTTTTTCATTAATTTCCTGTCTAAATCTTTGCACATAAAATTATATCATAGAAAATATTATCAATGTTTAAAAATAGACATACTTTGAAAAATTTTCAAGTTCCAGCTACAATTGTAAAGAAAGCAAAATTACAAAAATTTTATCAAAAAATTGTTTTAGATTAAAATCTTTTTATTTTTTAGTAATAAACGGAACCTTCATAGCTTGAACATCGATAATAGGGGGGGGGGTAGTGAAGACAAACAAAAATGAAATATTAGCAGAAACAATAAAAACGATTTAAATCTTATTTCAACAATGAAACTCAGATGTATATTTTTAGCTGATGAAGAATCAACCAATCTAGCTCATTAACTTAAATTTTAAGGCGATGTTAATCTTAGAGGATTTATTTTACTATAAAATTGCCATAAATTATAGGACGAAGAGGGAAACACTAAAATTTGCTTGCTTTTAAGTTAAGATTATAATTAGAATTTCAAAAACAAAATCATTTTGTGATGCGCATCCCTTTCATCAATATACATTGATATATTGTAAGCTTAACAATTCGAAGTCAAATGTTCTGATCTTTTATAGCGTTCACGCCCATTCTTCTTTATTAGTAGCAGATCAATGTCATCACAATGCGCATCTACAGTGATTCATAGCATTTTAAAGTAATACCCGATTATATGCTATTTTGCAGTGATCTCTTTGAGGAGCCATTAATGAAGTTTGTAATGTCTTTTTACGCATATTTTTGAAAATTGTTGTTTCTAATGGCGCTTGTCAAGAACAAGCTCGTTGGCGCAGTCAGCGATTTTAAGCCGAGGGTTAGTCTTAGCTACTCAGGTATGACATTAGCTTGCACGGCCTCTTTTTTTACAGGGGGGGGGGGGCACATTTACACATCTCACTAATAGAACAGATGAACTACCATGCCTGAACCGGGACTCGAACCCAGGATGCCTAGATCAAAGAGAAGACAAACTACCCCTGTGCCAAGACTTCGGCATAATTTTGGAACTACTTCTTATTTGTGATGTTTATCTCGAAAGTCATTGAACATTTATTTTATAATCCTTGCTGCTCGAAAATTACATTGATATAAATTTAAATTTTAATTATTTTTCTTATTTCACATAGGCTGTAAAAATACGATTAATATCAGAAGTAAAAGTTTTATTTATATATATAGTTTCTTACATGAAGAATTTCGGTAGCAATATTATAAAATTCATGATCATATGATTTTCATTATAACATCATATGAAAGTTTCAAAGTTAAATTCTCAGAAGTCGAAAAAAATATAAGGATCTTTCAGAAAATTATAAGATGAAAACAAACACCAAAAAACATTTATGTATGTATATAGTTTTTTTATCAATGACAATGACTTTCAATATGAGTTATGTAACACGATTCAAAAACATACACTGCAAGAATAATACGGAAGTCGTTTAGTTTGCCTCCAGTGATATTTTTTATTAGCATACTTACTTTTTATGTCAGTTTTTTACATGGAATAATGATATCAATAACATAACAATGAAATTAACAAAAAAAAACTGATGTAATGTATTTTATTTCATCCTTATTGTTTCCTTTTTTATGATCATGATTTTTTCTTCCAACACGATTTGGAAATGCAGCCACATTTGTGTTTCCTGGGGGTACAGGAAGAATATAAGCCTGGGAAACATAGAAAAGAAATAAATAGTTGTTGATAAACCATACTTCATGGTTTCATCAGGGAGTCTGGACATAGGTTAATGTCCTGTTTCGAAGATGAGTCATGGACTATTTAGAATTTTTTGCTTTTGAAGCGAATAAACAATAAATGGTAAACAAAGGTATATGGATAATTCAAATATCAGCCATGGAAATAGCCAAGTTTGTGCAATATATTTGAATTTACAAAATAGAAATCTTGAAATGGGCCCCAAGAGCTAGATAAATATCCTACTCTAGATTTCATTTACTTTTTTAAGCCACTGAAAGCTCAAAACTACAGTAAAGGCAATATGTAAACAACTAAATCTCAGCTAAACTTTAAAAATATCTCGCCTCCTATTGAAATATAGAAATGTGAATGATAGAAAAATAGCGATTTTTTTTCTCGAAAGTTTAATGATAGTTGCAGTTTATAAAACATTAAGAGAAATTTGGCACATTTTCATTATAACGTCAGAAAATATTAAAGCACAAAAATTATTTTATATTATTTTCCAAGTTCAAAAAATCTTCTTTATTGCTAAAATGAAAATGTTACAAATTTCATTGGTGCCACTGTTGTTTCATCTTACCTTTTATTCCATTGTTGATCAAGATATGTAGATTTGGTGAACCTTTTCATGTTGAGCATACTTTTAATAAATTTGTTGAAGTTTTGTTGTACTTACAATTTAAAGTTTAACTCCAAATCAAGGAACGGGGGAGGATTTTCAAGTGAATCCATTTATAAATGCTGCTGCTTCTTTCAGTTATACTTCTGTATATATGAATATATAGGCAAAACTAAAAATGGGAAATGCATGACAGAAAAGTGTAAGGCTACAAAAGTAAAGTGAATTTAATATTTATCAAAAATTGAAAAACATTTTCTTAAGAATTATGAATATTTTCTACAGAATTAGAAATATTTTTCTAAAGAAATTATTAAGACCATGTTGCACAAAATAATTAATTTAAATTCTTAGCAACTTTTAATCTGTGCGAACTAATTTGGTCGTCAAAATAGTCTTGTAACAAATAAATGTAACTTTAAAAAGCTCCTTATGAGTAAATTTTTTGTTAAATATATTATTTATACATTACGGATTCAATAAATCTCGTACATTTTTGTTCAATAAATATTCACTTTCCAAAATCCCCTATAAATACGATATCCTCTTTGGTCTTGAATATTTGAATATTAATATTCAGCGAAGTGTAGAAACAATATAAAAAGCGAAGTGTAGAAACAATATA
>JAOUZG010017314.1:4457733-4469652 GCA_026289955.1 Argiope argentata
AGCGAAGTGTAGAAACAATATAAAAAGCGAAGTGTAGAAACAATATAAAAAGATATCTTATAAATATGTCAGTACATTTTCAAATTACAATATTTCTAGCAATTTGCCCACAGTGAAAATTTCGTCTCTGATATATCAAAATGTCGCAAGCCAAATTTATTTTTATTAAACATTTTATTAATGCATAATACCTGTTCTATTACATGACATATTGTTATACAATGCCATAAAGCGATGCCAATTGTTAACTCAAAATACGATGTCTTTTGCGTACACGGTTTATAACAAACGATATTTTAATATAAAATCGCAATATATCGAATTAATAGTCAATTTTTAAATTTTTAATCTTAAAAAGATTAAAAATTAAAAATGATTAAGAGAAAAAAATCCCTTAAAAGAATTTAAGGGGATTGTGCATCCAAGATGTCATAATAATTATGGTATTTTCATTTTTATTTTAATTTATAATTAAGTACTAGTAGTAATTTCAGGTTAATATACTGCACCAACAATTGATAAAAATTCTATAAGCTGTTATCTTATTCATAAAATTTATACTTAGAATATATTCATATAATGTAATATATTTATGAATGTATTTTGGTCCAGAAACCAAGTAATTTTATTAGTCCAAAAGAAAGAATGTTAGCAATTTGCATTTCAAGCTTTAGCACAAGGTTTCCATCTTCCGGATTTCAGTCCTCTGTCTTCTTTCCTTCTTACTTACAGTATGTAAACAAAAATAGTTAAGAAAATCCCTTTAACTTAGAAATGGAATTACAATTTCCCACGAAACAAACGCATAAATGAATTTTCTTTAGTTATCCTTAGTGCTTCAATTTTGTATTTTCTTTCACCTTTTGAATAAAAGCAAAAAATTTTCTAATGAAATGTAAATATATTTCATGCAAGAGAATGAATTAAAATACGCATGAATAGAAAATTCATCCATTGTTAATGTTTTATGATGTGGTTCAAAAAATATAAATAGTAAAATGCATTTATTTAAAGTTAAAGTAAAGATTTTTTCGAATTCCTAAAAATCTCAAATTTTGTTAATTTAGATAAAATATTTCTAATATTAAAATTTCTTGATGAAACATTCATAGTTTCAATGCTTTGCTAAGCTATATTATTCTTTGTCTCAATAGAATGCCAAGCATTTAGAGCATTTTTTTTTCTTCAAAATTTAAATGTTTGTCTTGAAAGCATTAAGATATGAATGGAATTTGCAAAATAATAATAAGCTTTGCATTTGCATTCATCTTATATGAAAAATATAAAATATATATATTTAAATTTCGTAAAGTATAGAAAGGAATAAAACAAGCTTAGGTTAAATATCAAAGTTCAATTTGAGTTGATTTAATGAACTTTTTTGAATATCTCTGAGACCAAGAAATAAATACAAGGGAAAATAACGGCAGTATTTTAGAGAACGTTTTGAAATAATCTTTTAATAATAATATCTCACAATATTATTTAAAGAAAAGAATACTGATAATTTCATTTTGCCCTTGCAAAAATCCAAGAATAAAATGCATAGCCCTAGAACTAATGAATCAATCGAACAAACAAAAGGCAGTAAAAAATTAAATCAGCTGCTGTGAAATTGATGAAGCTGTAATATGGATTTTTGTTCAGGTCCAATGCCAAGTTACAGCTCTCACATTAATAATGTAAGTCTCTTTTCTTTTAAAAAAATCTTTTTTAAATTAAACTAATGAATTCACCATTCGGTCTGAGTTTTAGAAAATAGAAAAGAAAAATTGCGAAGGAATAGGGGAAAAAATTGGGAAAAAAATAACTGTAAAATATTTTTTATAAATAATATTATTTAAAAATTCTGTTTAAATCACTACTTTGTTAACTTCATGATTTCTTAAACTATTTCAATATTAAGAGGAAAAATAAATTTTAGCTGTGCCATTTTTGTCAAAAAAAAATATCATGATACCAAAATTATAAAATAAACAAAAAAAAATATTCATGATCTAATTAAATTAAATTTAAAAGGATTATTAATCCTATTTTAATGAATTCGTTGATATAAAAGTATTTCCTAAGTTGTTTGACTAACAAAAATAAAAAATGCAGAAAAATAAATGATAAGTTTTACGACTCAAGTTGAACTCTAAGCAGTCGAAATTACCATCACGATTTACAGTCTAAGAAACTCTTAATTACGATCTACTAAGAAACTATTAAAGCGTTATTTCAAGTTCATCAACTGTTTGCGTTTAGAACTTATCAGCACCTAAAATAAGATGAGCAGTCAGAATTGATGTTAACTAAAAATGGAAGTAATAATAGCGCATTAAACGCTATTAGCTCAGGTGTTGGGGTTTAAATAGCATATATAGCCTTCCATACGAAAAAGAATTTAGATGGAATAAATTCATCTAATAGATAAGGCGAGCTTTGGCAAGGGTGCTCCATTATATTCACTGAACAGCTGTATGTATTCATCATCCCCCCCTTTTCCATTGAAATCTCACAAATGGTACATTGACTTTTTGTACCTTTATACGGCAGATGGATCTTCATTTTGTAGGGAACGTTTCTCGATCCTCCTGTAACCTCTGCACTCCGCAGACGGAAAGTGAGAAGTCCCCCTAGTGGCACGGACTATGATGGATTGCCTCATCATAACACGAAAGAGAGAAAGAATAACGCGAATGTTAAATCACGTCCTAACTGTGTTACTGCGATTCGCTCTCTCTCTCTTTTCGTGTGTTAACTATCAATTGCCTCATTCGTATCCCCAGACTCTGGGAGAATTCATTTGAAAAGCAGTTCACGAACGCATCAACCGAATGAACGGTTCCTATTATGGAACGCTGGAGGTGGGACTTTGAAACAAAGAAGAAATGTGAAGGAGTTAATATAGTATGAATCCAGAATATTAACGCATAAGCATGCACTAAATGAGCGAATCGATTTGAAAACGAGATTGGGATGGCTTTTGAGAAGAGAAAAACTGTACAATCTCTGATGTATTTTAAACAGCTGAAATTTTTTAAAAGTTAAAATGAATATTAACTTTCGTCTCAAATGAGCATGCGCTAACTGAACGAGTCCATTTCGAAATAGAGTTGATATGGCTTCTGAGGAGACGAGAAAATATGTGCAAACTCCGTTGCATTTGAAACAGCTGAATATTTTCCTAATGGCACCGAAATAAATGAATGAAAAAATGGAGGAAATATACCGGGTGTCCAAAAAGTTCCCGTACTGATGATTTGTGAATTTATTTTACAAAAACAAGAGGTTTAAAAAGAATTATTTTTATGCCAATGATAAAAAGCACTATTAACATAACTAAGGAAAAAATACTGAACTTACATTTATAATAAATGTTCAGAATGTCCATCCCTTTCTTGGAGACAAAGCTGAACTCGTTTGCGCATGTTTTTCGAAACGCGTTTTAACATGCTAGGAGTGATTTCTTGTAGCCTTTGGGTAATTGCGATTTTCAAATCATCTATTGTTTGAGGCTCATCTTCACAAACTTTGTCCTTTAAATATCCCCACAGAAAAAAGTTCAGGATGGTCAGATCAGCGGATCGAGGTGGCCAATGGTTTTTTGAGATAAGTCGATCGCCGAAAAAGGCTTTATGCATGTCAATAGTTTCATTATTCGTATGGCAAAATTTCATATACTTGAAAAAAATTCAACAATGATTTTTTTTTTAATTTAGAGTATGGGAACTTTTGGGGCACCCGGTAGTATGTATACAGAATATAAACGGTCATCAAAAATCAACATGCCTTAATCGAACGAGTACATTTAAAAATGAAAATGAGATAGATGGTTTCTGAGGAGATGAAAAGACCTGTACAATCAACAATTTATTCGAATAGCTAAAAACTTTCTCAATGAAAACGAATAAATAAGTAAAGTATATAATTAACCAGCGGCAATACTCTCCTCAAAACTTTCTGGCACACTCTCTAAGAAACGTCATGCCAGAGAACGTCTTACATAGATTTGGCGTATAATAGTTACGAAATATTAACGTTTGGCGTGAGTTTAGCATTTTTACTGAATCTGTGTCTTCTGTGTAAAAGCGATAATTAAAAAGTCAATGTATTTTTGAATTATCGCTTTTACATATTTCTGAAATTACAGACGTATAGACAGTTAATCTGTAGTTGGATTTAGCTCAAAATTTGACAGATTGTCTATATTATAGATGACAAATATGTCTAGCGAATTGTATCTACTTAGTGCAATTCGGTTTGTAATTATCGAATTAACTTATATTCAAACAGCCAGAATTCCTCAGAACAGATTTTTCTAAAGAATTAACAGAAATCAACAAGTGTACTGTAAAAACCATATAACTAAATTTTATCCGTCTACCTCAATGTGTTTACGAATTATCATTATCACAGACATATAGACAGACGGATGGACGGACATTTTCTAGAAATGTATTTTTCGAACTCGGGGAAGTTTAAAACGTAAATTATCGCCAAAATCTGGAATTAGAATTTTTTTTGACGATTACTTCTCTTTCTCTATATTACGCATGCGTAAAAATAAAAAAAGGAATAAATTTTATATGGATATAGAATACCAGAGCTTGCTACAAATAAAGAACTTTTAATTAAATGCGAATAGTTTGAAAATAGATATGGGAAAAGACAGTTTGCCGCAGATATCTGCAAATGAGTTTTGAAAAGTAAAAAAATTCCTCAATGGAAGTTGAAATATATATAAATGCAAAATATTAAATAGAAATGCGCGTATTAAATAAACAACGTAAGTAAAACAAATTGATTTGAAAATAGAGATAAAATAGCCTATTTTAATATCAGATGCAGGTTCTGTGCAAATTTCGAAAAGCTAATATATTCCCTAAAGTAACTCAAAACAAATATATAAAGAAAAGAAAATAATTGGAGGGCATACATTATAAATACAGAATATGCATACTTATCACAAATACGCAAACGTTGATTAGATGTACCGATTTCAAAAAGAGGATGAGGCAGTTTGCCTCAAAGAATTTCGAGCTATTTCAATTGAATTTTGAAAAAATGAAACATTTTTTTAGTGACAGTTGAAATAAGAACATAAAGAAATTTCAAAATTGGCAGAAAAAAAGCACAAAATTTAAATTCTCGTTTCAAATGTGCAATTATTAATTGCATGAGTGAAATTTCAAAAACAAATAGATATTTTGTATCACTGGTCTATAGGTTTAACAGCCAAATTTTTCAAATTGAAAATTGAAACTATAAATGAATTAAAAAAACCTGAGAGAATATAAAATGAATGCAGAAAACAAATTCTTGTACCAAATGAGCATTAGTTAATTGCTTTTTTCTAAAATTTGAATCACAGGATGGGATGACTTTTCTAAGGGAAGAACTGTATTTTCTCGGATAAGTTTTGAATATGTAACTTTTCTGCAACGAAAATTTGAAATAAATATACAATGAAAACAACAAGAACGGAGAAGCTTTTAAACGGATGCAGAATATAAATTTTCATCGCAAATGAGTGAGTTAGTTCAGATGGATTGTTTTATCTCAGGTATCTGCGCAATCTCGGATGAAATTTGCGAACTACAACTAAAATCAATATAAATAATTGAAAAAAGAAGGAAAAATTACTGAATATATGTTATAGATCAGAATTTTAATACTCGTCGCAAATAAATAAATGTTAACTAAACAAGTCTATTTCAAAGTAGGCATGCGATGGCTTATCTTAAAGACAACTCTCTGACAAGTTTTGAGCAATCAAAATATTCCTGAATGAAAATTAAAGCATAATGTAGAAAATTTAAAAAATAGATAGAAATTAAAAATGAGATTTATCGAAATCGATACGAATGCCCCATTTGTTAATTTAAAACGTGGAATTAAAAATATAAAAAATTGGCTACACTTGAAACTATAAAATTGTAATCTATTATTATTTGAAAATTTGAAATTCAAAAGTACTAAATAATTTTAAATAATATTGATTGAAAAATTATGTAGAAAAAATTTTTTTTTCTTGTCATATCTTTTTTTTATATATTGTATAATTTATTTTATTAAAATCTATCTTTGCTGAGCATCTCGTCAAGTTAATTTTCATGCAATAATCAAACTTCTTTTATCTTCTTCTAGTCGTCCAATTTAAAGCCTTTCTTCTCCAAATTGCAAACAAATAATAATAAATTAAAAAAATAAGTGGTTTACATAATTTGTTAATCTTTTTTAATACCTATGTAATTAATTAATGTAGAACTACTAATTTTCTATGCCAAAATGGCAAATTAACATACATCCCCATATTTCATTTTATTCTCCCATTTATGAGTAGCTGACTGAAATGTATCAATTAACATCTTCAACAACCAAGGCTTCCATTATGTAGTTTCAGATAATCGCAATTAACAGGCGTCAAAAAAATTTAGTAATTTAAGAAAATTTTGCAATTGGTGCTTAGTAAATCTAATTTCTCGAAACAAATCTCTGATTAAGTTTATGATGATTAAATTTGTTTTAGAGACGTACTATATGAATTTATTATTTCAAACAATACTGAAGTATATATTCTGAATCATTTATGTGTTTAAGGATATGGCAACATGGATATCCTTCTCGAACAGCTTAACAGGTTATTCACAGCCATGACAGTCCCTTTTTTATATATAGCTTGGGTAAGATGCAATTGAAATATGAATAAACAATCAATCAAGGAAGTATTCTGATGAAATGGGTAAATAACATTAAACAAGAATTCGTTCTTTGTAAGAAAAGACACAGCAGCTGAATGTCATAGACACGAAGAAACACCAGGGCAATTAAAGCCAAAGATAAATTTTTTAAAAAGCATTTATTTTACTCTCTAAATAAAATATCTAGTTATTACTTCCAAGGATTTTTAAACTGTGATAAAATTAATTAAACTAAAAAGGGGATATAAATTCGCATAAAGCCTTCTTTTTGTAAGTAAGAATAATTCAAAAACCGAATGAAAGATTTTTATTCAGATTCTCCACATAATTGATTATCATCAGTTAAACTTTTATTTTGCCATTTCACAACTGGTTTGGGATTAGTAGTAAAATTTTGTTTGAAGTAAATGAGGTGCAAAAGTTGTTTTAAGAATGTCGCGAGAAGGAAATTTTTCAAATCCTTACTAAAATTTATTTTTTAATGAAATTGTCTAATATCTTACATACGATATTGGAAATATGCAAAACAATAGAAGAAAGGAAAAATTGTAAAGCAATTGACATTATAGCATGAATTAAATTGCCTCAATTATTCTGAAGCGAGCTCTTTATAGTAAGGTTCTTCTATGACATGTGATGGTTTATTGGCACCAAAGTTATATTTAGCTAAGGTCAGACTAACAAATGGCAACATATTTTTATTCGATTACAATTGCATTATCTATTGATGCATCCGTTTCGTTTAAAGAATGTAAGAATGTAGAAATGTAAAGAATATAGGAATGTAAAGAACGTACAAAAATAATTGCACAATTGATTCCAAAGGACCTTTTTGGCATAATATTCCCCAATATAAGCTAATTTATGATCTTATTGAAGTAAATAATTAATCAATTTCAATCTTAGTGGAACAATAGAGTAAAGATAATTAATATATTTACGTTAATTCTAGCTGCATTTTAAATTCTATAAAAATTACGTAAATATCTGTTTTTAACAGCTTAAAATTCTTTCGATAGTTTAGATTATACATTTAAATATGAGTACTACTAGCAGTAAGAAGTTCCAAGAAAGTGTTTGAAAAGAAGCTTTGTTTGAAATCTATTCATTTTAAGTGCATAAATTAGAATTTTAATTATGCTATCCAATTAAAGCTTGAAATAATGAATGATGCAAGACAATATTAAAGATAGATTTGAAATAGATAGAATGAAATTGATATCGTCGAATCCATGTGCATGGATGGATTAGCAATCGTTTTTAATATACATTAAAACGAATAATAGATAACAGCAAATACACTTTGAAATTAAATATGAGGCCACTATTTGAAAATATAAGCACATTTACTGAATTTTAGAAAGTACAAATGCAGAAATAAATAATGAAAGATACATTAAGTTTACACTTTTAATAGTTTATTGATGTTAATGCCAAAAACTTTCCTCATTAGTTTATATTCGTCTACATTCCTGTTCAAAACGTTTACTTCTAAATTAGATAGAATATATACAGCTAATTTAATGCACAAAATTATTCTCTCTCCAAAAAACAATTTAATTGATTAGAAATGAACCTTATACGGACATTATATTATTCAAGCTCGTGATAAAAATGATAGAAAAATGTACCATCAAATATTGGCCATAACACAAACAATGATGCAAAATTGCACCGCCAAATAAACAACACAAAATAAATAATAGTACATAAATTTATTATCAAATAAATTGCATAAATGAATAGTAGTACAAAAATACTTTGTTAAATAAATGGTCTAAGGGAAATGGTACAATAATGTATCATTTCATAAGTAGCATAGAAAAGGTTTATACCACAAAATAAATGGCGTAAAAATATAATGAATGGTATATGAATATAACAAAAGCAATGAAATGGTAAAATAGTAATTTCGAAATCACACCCTGTAATTTTTAAACTCATTTGCTTTTCTATACATTTTAAAAGAAAACGAAATAACTAAAATGATTTATAAAAGAATTCTCTATAAAAACACATTGTGCTATTATTGAAAACGACTTTAAATTTTTTTTGAAATAACAGCTGTTTAACATCAAATTTCTAGCATAAAATAATAATTTTGTTCATTTCTCCCTCTTTACCAATGAAAAGGATTACATTTTAAAAATACCATTTGAGTCATACTTTTCGGCTACAATTATGAAGATAAGATTTTGGATCTTTTTAATGTTTATGATTACAGACTTTTATGAATAGAAATGTTTTATACATAGTAATAACTTCATGCAACAAAAATGGCTAGTATAATTTTTAATCATTTCATCTAATTCTTGTTACCTATTCATTCAACAAGTAAAATAATAATTAAAAAAATAACTAATAATTAAAGAGAAATGAAAGATAAATAGATTTTCCTTTGTGCTTAGTTCAGTTATAATAGATAAGTTACTCATTTTTTGAAAGGGTCCTGCACTGGGTAAACAAAATTATGAAATAAGGTCAGTTTCCATGACACCATTTCCTTACTGAATATTTCAATCAAATAGTAATTATGAAAAAGCAAATATTAAAGGCGTGCTTTGACTATTTTCTTTGCAAAAACAAAAGAAGTTATATATTGTTTAAAAAGAAGTGGTTTCTAAGATTATATAATTTACAAATGCTATTAAATTTAGCTTTAATAAATTATTTTATTTTAAAAAATTCATACTCTGTTAAATATTTTTAAAATAAATATATATTAAGTGATAATACTAAGAATTTTATTTTCGGAACTTTCATTTTAAGTTGCAATAGCTTCCAGTTTACTATTTGTTACTTTCCATTTAATTTTTCTTCTTAGTTTTGAGGCTTTATTAATAAAGTATATTTGTTCCAATATATTATCAATAAATCTAACTGGTTTTTAGTATATTATTCTTTGTGTTGATGTGTGTCAGTAAAGTTATTCCATTTGAGAGAAAAAAAGTTAATACTTCCTCAATTGTTTAGTAAAAATTTAATTTATTTTGCATTAAACTTTCTGAAACTAAAAGCTGTTTATTTAGAACATGAAACATCATTTAAAAATACAAAGAAAGGTAACTTTTTGTTTAAAAAACTCTGTTTACCAAGTATAAATATCTTTTATGACATATTATACGCTAAGATAAAAATTACAATTAAGTTACGCAATTTACAGACAAATCCAAGATTAAAATTACGATTAAGTTTCGCAATTTACAGACAAATCCAAGATAAAAATTACAATTAAGTTACGCAATTTACAGACAAATCCAAGATAAAAATTACAAATAAGTTACGCAATTTACAGACAAATCCAAAATAAAAATTACAATTAAGTTACGCAATTTACAGACAAATCCAAGATAAAAATTACAATCAAGTTATGCAATTTACAGATTAATCAACTAGATTTATCTTATTAAAAAATTAAGCAGTATTAATGTGAATTATAAAGAATAAATCATGGGGAAAGTTTTTCCTAGTTAATTTTATCCTTTCTGAGCTTCACTACCAAACTATTTCACGAAAGATATCATATTCCTACTTGAAATTTTTCTTACTATTTAGTGTAATTTAAAACTTTTTCAATGGTATTCATTCTATCCTTAATTGCTAACTTCCAACTTAGATTTCTCACGGCTCAATTTCAAACTCATCACCAGAATAGTTTTAAAACTACATTATTTCATCGTCTGTTGACGTTTACTACCAAAACTATTTAAAAGGTTGGAGTCTTCAGAAAAATGAAATGCAAACATTTAAGTATCAAGCACAATGGTGGAATGACCGATGGACGAAGACCAAAAGGGGAAGGGCAAAGGCACTATAGTTGCTCTGGGCGTCAGTTTTAGAGAGAACTATATAAACAGTATATTAATGCTCTGTTGCAATTTTTAAAGTTTAAATATAAGGGAAATGAAAAAATAATACCTTCTTCCGGATGCCATTTAACCTTGCCGAGCAAAGGAAGACGAAGACTGCGTGTGAAATAATCATTGTATGCCCCAAGCGTTACTTACCTACAGTCACGCATACGCCCGAATACGAGTCATTTCAAATACAGAAACAAAACCCTCACGAATGATCGATCCATTTCATGATCGGAAAAATTACAAAGTATCTTTATCTATTTAAGATTATAAATTACTTCTAGACTAATTTCTGTTAAATTGCTTGTAATATTGGATAGCAAAAATCTATTGTCGCTAAATTTTCCAGGATAAATTTATTTGTGGATTAAGTATTTTGAAAGTGGTTTTAGAGCTTAAAACATTAGCAAATCAATTGAGATCTTTATTGTAAACAAACCACAAATATAAATGGAAATTTCTTGTGCATATAGAGGCATGATTACAAATTTGAGTATGTTTTAGATTTATAGCTGCAACGTAAATTTAAGCATTAAACTTTGCGAGAGAAATTACTTGACATAAAGATCGTTAATCTAAATAAATTCTAATATTAGTTCTAAATATTAGTTCATTAATCTAAATAAAATTTGAGAATATAGTTGTCGAAAATAGATTTGATAACGTACATTTCACAACGTACATTGTTAAGTAAATCATACCGTTAATAGACATCCTTAGAAAATCCGACATATCACATTCGCATCTCAAACTTTTTTATTTGTTTTATGAATTAATTATTTTATTTGAATTATTTTTCAAATTTTTAATCGTTAATAAAATACTTTTGATTTGTCTACTCAAGTTTAAAGGCATTTTTTTAAAACTTGTAGTGGATGGCATTGATTCAGTTTTTCAAACATTAATTCATTAATTTGGTTAATTTTTTATTAATTAATTTTTAAAATCATCATTTCCTTACAAATTCCCGACAAATGAGTAAGACTTCGGTTCGTTTTTTTTCCTTTCCTTCCCCCCCCCCCAACGCTAATGTGATGAGGCTAAACATGTTTTCAATCGATTATTTTAAACGATTCTGTTTATTTTGTTTGTATTTGATGCATTTAATATTCAAAATTGTCAATTTAAAGATTTATCGGATTTATTCCGAAATACTTTTGAATTAAAATAAAACAATAAAGGAAATTAAAAATTTCTAATCTGTAGTGCGTTACTCCAACTGGCTTTGAATATTCACGAATGCACAGGTATTCTGAGTGATTTTCAAAGGATACGGACTTTGTTTTGACTAGACATAATTTTTTGATAAATTATATTAATTGTAATTATTTAATAAAAAGAAATTAAAATACTTGTTCTTTTTTGAGTTAAATGGG
>JAOUZG010017314.1:4470052-4486976 GCA_026289955.1 Argiope argentata
GGGGGGGGGGGCAGAACCACTTTTCGAAAAAAGTGGCAAATGGCAAAAAAAAGAAATATGAGGGTCATCTTTGGTTAACCTCCCACAAGAGCTTAGACCCACCGGACTGCCAATCATAAGCCGCTTGGGACTGTCGCCCTGAGTGAATGATGTGTTTACTCACTAAAAGAAAGAAAGGAAAAGAAGAAAAAAAAAAACTTCTTTTTTTTTTTTAATTCAACGATGGGATCCGTTAAACAAGTATCATCCCATACCACAACAATAGGACTTTACGTCATGAACGCTTTTATAAATGGCGAATCCTTGTGGCAAGACTGAAAATCAAATTTCTTTAGAGATTCAACCACAACCATCTTTTAAGATCATAGCAGCTGATATTACCATGATATGCTGAACGCCATATTAGAGAAAACAGTATGCATTTATCATACCGATTCGATGTAATAACCATATAAGCAAATAATGTTTCCTATTTGGAGGTTCTACGGCTAAAACTGATGAAAGAATACAATCTAATTTTCATTCAGACATAAGGCATGGAAAAATTCAATAGCCAAACAAAACATACCAAGTGTAACCGACAGAAAAGATTTGGAGCTGCCTGGAGTCAAAAATTAGTTAATAATTAACTCTTAAGATTTCATTGGCATTGCATGGTGACATTGGGTTACTTGCATTTTTAAAACGTCAAGTGCATGTAATACATTTTTTAAAAGATTTAAATAATATAAACAGATCTCAATTACTGATTTTAATTGCCAATCAAAGTAATTGCGACATGATCATGAATAAAAAACTGAATTTTATGCGTTTTAATCTTGAAGTATGCATTCAATCTAATGTCACCATAGCGGTGCCATTGGAATATTAAAGGTTAAAGTGAACGCAAAGAAAATGGGTTGAACAAAATTGTACTAGTATTAAAGTAATAAAAAAATGCGCATTATTAAAAAAAACCCACAGAATGTGAAGCAAAACCAAATACTATGTTTGGATTTCAAAATAATAATAATAATAATGGGAGGAAAAAATTTTGTGCATATTTTGGGGATAATTGGCCGATTTTAAAAAAAAATCCTTTTACCCATATTAATGGATATTTAAAGAAAGGGGATTAAGGAATGACCTCTGTCAATCGCTCAGCTTTATAATATTTGAAAACTCCATTGCGGTTTAAAAAATAGCGAATTCTGACCGCAAAATTTTCAAACTTGATTTATTTTATGCATATGTGTTATACTGAAGAAAGATTTGTTATTTAATTTCTAAGCATACATTATCTCCCTCCCCTCCCATTAAAAGGCAGAAATACCTAAAACCGATTTGGTTTACATTGGCTGTAGCAACATTTCATACAAGCACATCGGAATATAAACAATATAATATTAAAATAAAGCTAATGGGGAAACTAATATGTCGACAAAATATACATCCTAAGGTGTTGCAAAAGCAACCATGAGAGGGCCAATAGTATTTTTTACAAAATTCTAAAGAGACCATTGGAATAAGTAGCAAAATTATATTAGCAGTGACGACAGAATAAAATGCTATCTAACCTTATATTCACAAGTCAGTTAATGCATCTTTGGAGACTTCAGACAAGGATATTCAAATCCGGTTGCTTAGCTTGCCATTTCAAACTTGAAAAGGTCATTATTAGGAAGTGATTCTCCTTATTCTGATAAGAATATGTTATTTCGGAAAACATGACAATCCAACCAAAACACTAAGAAAAGAAGACTGATGTATTTACATGATACATCTGTGTTGTTTGCTTATGTTTAATATTTTATAAAAAGCAAATTGACTATCAGAATAATACTCCAGCGGAAATTTGAATGTAAGTAACAGTTTTTGAATTTAATTTCATCTTTTTTTGATGGTTGTATTTCCATTCTTTAATATTTGAATCTATTAGTAAGCTACTTTTATAAATATCAAAATGAATTGCTACTAATTTGTGATAGTTTTATCAGCTAGTGATGCATTGTAAATTTTATTTTAACCAAAATTAAAATTGCTTTATTTTTCTTATTTCTTACTGCTTTATGCATTTTTTCCAAGTTTGCTTATTATGAATAAAATGTTCAAAAATAAATATGCTGTTGGTACTTGATATTAAAAATTAATGACTGTGAATTTGTAGGTTAAAAAACACCCAACATGTGATCTGAAATATTACCATGAATATTGAATGCAACCGGCGTCCTAGCGCAGAGGTAGTGCGTCTTCCTCGTGATCTGTGAGTGCCGGGTTTGAGTCCCGGTTAGGGCATGGTTATTCTTCTGTGTTCTATCTGTGGGAATGTGCCCTCCCGCAGATAGAAAAGGGGCTGTGCAAGCGAATATGATGGGTGTGTAGCTAAAGTCGTACTCTTGACCCTAGTGGCGCTACTTCAAGCAAGAGACGCTTATTTCGGCTTAAATCAGCTGATGCATCAGTGGGCTTGTCCATGGCAAGTGCCATTAGTAACAACAATATAATGAATGCATAGAAGGGAAGTTTAAGCACCAGTCAAAAGTCGATTGAAAAATAACTGTAACCTGAATTCTAGTTTTATCGTTCTGAAATTAGTGAATAGCTTTGATATTATGTTCAAATATGAAATTTCCACACTCTTGGTACATGGTAGGAATTTCAAAAGTAAATACGTGCCACTAGCGCTTAAATAATCCTTATTGAGAATTTTGGATTTTTTTAATGTTTTTTACAGATTATATTAAGAGCTTCCAATGAATAGTTTTAGATACATATATTTTCAAACAAAGAAATCTATTTAATGGTCTTCGTGTAACTTTGCTTTTTCAGTTTTAAAATAATATAATACAGATAATTTTTATTTTGTCCGGAATTTTATTTTTAATTAGTATGAATGAGACCACATAACTTTCACGAAAAAAGAAGCTTTACTAAAAATCACAGAATCGTAATTGATTTTTAAAAACCGATTTTTCCCAAATTTAGCAATATTTTTTTAAATGAAACAAACATTACATAAGCACTGTAAGTAACAACTCGGAGGCAAATAAAAAAATATTTTAACAATTAAAAATTTGCATCTTCATTTAAAGGTAATGGAAACACTAAAGTTTGGGAAATTAATTAAGGAAGAACTGAATTTTAATGAAAGAAACAATAAATATTTTGTTAATTATCACAAGCCTTTACTACAAGGCTTATTACTCATCTTGGTATTTCTGAGCAAAATTTGAAAAAAATAAACTAACTGTTTAATAGTTTTTATTTTGACAGCGTATAAATTGCTTATAAATTTTAACTTTGATAAAGATAAATTCAAATGGTTAATTTAATGCCATTTGATTTTTTTTTTTATTTTCATCCCTCCCCTTCCCTATTCCATTATTTTGGAAACAACAGTAACTTACTGTCTGGACATCAAAAATTAAATTAATCAAAAATAAAAATATTTTTATTCAAGATTCATGAAAAAAATCAAATATTTTCTAATTACATTAGGAATTAATTATTTACCATCACTTTTTTCTAGTAATTAATTAATTAACTTTGCTCAAATATTTTTTAAATATATTTTTGCTTAGTTATATATTTAAAAAATATTTTTTTACGAAATCAGTGAACTAAAAATACGAATCTCGTATGACAAAATAAGATCTTATAGTAATCATAATCGTTGAATAATCCTCGGAAATCTTTAGCGATCAAACACAATTAGATTGGTTTCAATAATATACAGCATTTCTTTTTTTTTCTTCATTTTTATTAATTAATGAAATAAACAAGATACTGCGAAGAATTTTTCAAATAACACATTTTTTTATTTCTGTTATTGCATAGCTTTATAATAAAAAGAATTTATTTTAAATTTCTAAATGCCTAATAAGCTGATAACTTTTTCGTTAAGTATTCCTTTCTGTGAAAAAAAAAAGTCTTTTATCACAACTTTGATTTTATTTAATGCGTAAATTTTAAAAAGAATGTACACAAAGAATGTCTTTCGTATATTTCGAAATATTTTAAAGCCGCAGGATATCTTTAGAAAGCTTTCTAGGTCATTATTATTTCACGAAAAGAAATTTACTATCAGTTTGAATACACACTTTTAAAAATTAAGAAATATAGGGGGGGGGGGTATATTAAATTTGTATTTGGTATTCGTGGGTTCTAAAACGGTCTATAATGTTTTGGTGAAAAAAGTTTCGCTAAACGTTTTGATTTTTTTCTTTTAATTTCACATTAAACATTATTTTTATTGCCCTTAATATCTTAAACACGGATTTCACATGCGGATAACCATAAAATTCAAGAGTAAATAAAAAATAGTGATAATCTTGAAAGTAAATGCAATAAAAATATTTTTTAAAGTATTCGGAAGCTTAATGTATTTGCTTTCTTTTTCTTTATAGATTTTGTTTTTGGAATCTTATATCAATCTAATATTTCATAATTGAACTTATAGTAGAACTTACTTTTCTTAGTTACACTATTAATCCATATCTTCATTAGAAGCGAAGGTACATCGTCTTTTGTAGTTGTTGTAATATTCTTAAATGCACTTGTATATCGAACAATAGAGTAATACTTCTTTTACTGTATTAATAACTAAACTTTTATTTATCAAAAATTGTACATTTTTTTTTAATTCTGCTAATTTACATTTAAAAAATTTTCTGTTCCAGTGAAATCACAGATCGCGATGATTTGGTACATTGGTAATTTTTAAATTAAATAGAACAAAACTTAAAAATAATTGCTTTATATTTTCTGATTCTTTCTTAAAAACATTCCAACGTATATACGTAAAAGGCCATCAATATTTTAAATCACGTACGGAATGTATTGATATCATTTCGGACAACATAAATGTCAAAAATTATCTCATGGTAATTATTGAATTCTTAACGAAGTTATCATTCGTCACAATTTCAGATTTGTTATATCTGTGAATATTATTAAAATTATTAGTTTTATATATCTAAAATTACACAGACTTGTATCATTATAATATTATTAATTAGTAGGAAAATCTACTTCTAGTCCTTAAAACAATCTTTTTGCAAAAACATAGATTTTTAGAGCTAGTTGATCCTAGCGTCCTAACCTTTTCATATCTCAGATCTTTATATTTAAAGATTAGAATTGCATCTAAAAAGGCATTTTTGGTTCAAGATTTGATTCAAAATTGGTAACAAAAAGTTTATAAAATTCAAGAAGTTTCTCTATATACGTATCCGAATCATTACAGTTCTAGATTATTTTAACATATATTCGAGATTACTTTAACATAAATTTCCAAGAGTCTATTTTTAACATAAATTTCATTTTTTTAAAATTGAAACAATGACAAAAAAAAATCTTATAAATTTAGATGGATATCTGAAGGTTTTTACACACTTTTAGGACTATTTCGGAATTGTTCAAATTAAATTTCAAAATAAACTATTTTTTTAAAAAATGTTCGATCTGATACGGTTTTTTTTTCTGTTCTTTTAGTCTGCTCTGTGATTTCCATAAAAAAAAGGGATTTTCATAAATTCAAATAATAAATGCTGCTTTTCTTACGAAAGCTCTTTTTTAAACAAAGCAAGAACACAATAGTCCAGAGGTGATAGGTAAGAGGACATCGCAAAGATATTTTGAAAAAACAGCAACATCCTGTATGGCAACGATGCCGGTATCAGCCATAATTTTTTTATCGGAATGAAGTGGCTATTTTTGAAGTATGACTTGAAGTTTTATCTTAAAGAAATTTTAATCTTTAAAAATTATTAAAATTAAGAAACCGATTTTTTTGTACGTATAGAACGTATACCTTTATCATGATTCTCAAGCAAAGTTTACTTTAATATTTCCTTATTCTTAATTTCCCATTGTAAGAGAACCCAATGACAATCAAAGTCTTTTATGTTAACTTTCTTTACATGCTTGGAAAAAAACACATTTTTTCTCTTTGGTTTTGAATAGTAAAAATAGTGTTTTTGTTTAGGTAAAGCAATACATCACAATATATCTCCAGTTATTTCCTGAAATGTAGTTTTCTCACAAGGTTTTATAAAGTGCTCAGTGTTAAGTCAAATACCTTGAGAAAAACTATTAATATTATTATTATTGTAAATTTTGATTTATTATCTTATTTATTGTTGAAATAAATGTATTTAAAAGCCGCATCAGTGGATATTTTTTCTTTTATTAACTGTTTTATTTTAGAAATATTCGAAATGATACATTATTTTGGGGGGGGGTCGTTTGAATTCATCTTTCTGTGTAATAGTAATGAATGACAGTTTTCTTTCCCTTTCCTATTAATAATTTTGTCAATTTTGAACTTAGAAATATTAATATTATGCATTTGAAGACGTTTTTGATTTATGGAATGACAAAAACATTTATCTTCGAGAAGAGCAAAAACATATCCTTTAATTCAACCAAAAGCTTGTTTGTAAGCGACATTTTGGAAGAAGAATAAATTTAAAAGATGCAGACGATATTTGTCATTTCAAAAAATAAGTTGTTGCCAGAAATGCTTATTCAAAACATTTGCTCTTTTTCAATTCTTTGCCGAAATCGTTTTAAAAAATGCGTAAACACATTCTCTAGATTTAGCCTGTCATTTTTTTAACAGAACAGAGATCCAGTAGATATTTTCGTGAAAATTGTTTTTGTCGGGTCATATATATAAAAAAAATTGTTCCACGAGATCTAATTACTAAACAAGATGTATTCTTAAGTTCCCATTCAGTAAATAACAATAGAGTCAATTTATACTTTTTAGGAGCCATAAGGCGAAAGGTGATACGCTTTAAACAACAAACGTCAATAAAATGCACAACAGATGGACAAATATATTGAACATTTAGAGAATATTTGGATTAACCCTTTTGAAGGCTATGGGAAGAATGATTCCCACCAAATTTATCAATCTTCGAATGAAGTTATGTAGATTGGAACAAGTTCTGACACATTTTTCAATAAGACAGAAACTTATATGCTTCAGCTCTTTATCCCGCACAAAATTTCGTGTTTTGAATTGCTGCTTAGTTATTAATTAACCAAATTAATTGTTTAATCAAATCATATTTATGTAATAAGTTAAATGATTCGCATTTTTAAGACAATCTCAATCTTAAAAATATTTTAATATACCTTGACTAGAAAAAAAATGACCGTTTATAGGGTTAAATATTGCGAGATGCATTTAATTTGTATCAGTTAACATCATTCAAAATAAACATCCAAAGGTATGTTAAGAAGTTTATGACATTAAGCATGACAAATGAATTATTAATATTTTTTATTTCATAAATAATGTGAATAAAGCAATTGAACTGTATTACCGCAATAGTGTATATAAATGGAAAAATTACACAACAGAGAGAATATTAAAATTAAAATTTAAAAAAAAACATGACTAGTCTGAATATAAGTTGTAAATTGGACAGAAAAAGTAGAAAATAGGAGTTTTAAAATTGGGCTTACGTCTTTCGTTCCGAGTACATGCCATAACAATGCTAAAAATGAACGAAAATATTATTTTTCGTTCATTTCATGAATTTTTATTTTTGTCTTTCTCTATTCACTGTTGCTTAAATCCTTTAGTGATATTTATGAATTGAAAAATAATTATTGAAAATGTTAAAAACGGTCAAAAGTGGAATACAAATAATCAGAATACGTGATACATATCATCATAAATCATTAATGTGATACATAATTAATGTGATACATATCGTTTAATGGATCAGAAAGTAAAAATATTCTTTTACTTTCTGTTCCATTAAACTTGTTCTAGTTAACTAATTCAACATACGCTTTGTAAAATTGCTGAATCGGCTAAAAACCGACGGATTACCACACTCCGAGTGAAGGGATAAAATATTGTCCATCGAAGCGCATTCCTTTAAAAGATCCCTATGATTCCCTTACACATAATTCACTCGTGATTGGCATGCGATAGAAATCCCAGTTAAAACTCACAGTGTATATTCATAGGGATAAAAGTTTCATTTGTTTTTTCCTTTTTTCGTTTTGTGTCGTTCTGTGTTGTGCTCGTCACTTTTGCTTGTACATACTGTGCGTCTCCCGTGATAGGATAAATGAACTTAAAAATTCAAAGTATCATCTATGTCTTTGTAAGCCGCCTTTTACTTTAAACAAAAAATGTGTGTTACATATATGTAATAGTATTTTCGATCATAATTAGCACGCGTCCTCATTTCAGTAATGAATAAGTAATTGTGTACCTTCAGCAAAAAAAAAAAAAAAAAAAAAAACTAGGTTTACAACAAAATTGTAAATTTCACTGATTTTCTTTGTTCGTATGTAATAAGCAAAAACAAGTTCCAAAATTATGATATTATTTGTCATTTGATAATGGACTGTAAGAATACAGAAGACAGCAAATATTTCATTGATTAGCACATTTCTTTTTATCTCTAGAGTTTTCGACTTGGCGATTTACTTTATCTTCTTAATCAATGTTATTTGAAAATTAATGGGTGAAAGGTTTACAGGCTTTGACACCATCCGCAAACTTTTCACAATACTTCCGTAACTATTCTGACATATCGTTCAGCAGCCTGCGTGTGAAATGAAAATCGTTTCACGTCCCAAATAGGTACTGTACCAGTCCGAACCAATTATTTGATTTCCCCGTCTCTAATGTCTTTTAACATCCAGGAAAGGAGTTGAAATTCAGGTATGCCAGTGGCTAACATCACTGACTAATTCAGTAGATTTCAATTCCGCTGTCATCTGTCAGTACGAAGAAACTTGACTGCTCGGCTTAAAATCTTTATCGATGTTTTTCATCTTCATTAGACGGGTCTTGGTTTTCCGATTCGATCTCATTGTCGGCTGACTGTAAGCCTGATGCCTTCTATCATGAAAAGTTAATTGGTGGTTTTGATATTTTTATTTAATTATTGGTCGTCTTATGGATTCAGTTTCTTTATTTTTTCTTTTTCTGTATTTTCTTTTTAATTGACCCTCAAATCGGTGATAAGTTACAGTAAATTGGGAAGTCACAATTTTTGGAAATCACGCATTCATTGAAATCAGAAGTTTTACCCATTTGCAAATTTACATTTAAAAAAAAAAACCTTTGAGAACACTTGTAAAGTTTATATCTGCCTGCTGATGCTTTATTTTTTTACCTCGATTCTAATCTGTAATCAGTGATGTAGCGAATGTAAGTGACGCTTGGGGCTTAATATGATTATTTTTCCTCAAACCATCAATGGCTAGCAAGTGTAAATGGCGCCTAGGATACGATATTGTTTTTTATTCTGCCATTATATTTCACATTAAAAAGTGATTTAATAAACTAACCTTTTGCCTCAGTGGCGCCTTTAAAATAAGACGTTCGATGCCTCTATATCTCTCTTGCCCCCTTCGCCAGTCTCTATGTCTACGGTATGAATTAATTACCTGGACCATTCTATATTGAGGAACTTTTGTAATGATCACCTTTTTTAGACAAAACTTATTTATTTTATGACCCACTGTCACAGTAACTTCTGAGAAACTAGTGTATTTGTTGATAGTTTCGAGTGATGAAGACTATATCGAATGACCTCTTCAAAAGCAGACTAAATAATAAAGGGCATTCAAAGGCCAATTTTTTTGGTAATGTTTTTCGGTACAACCGAATAACAATATCACAAAATGAAATAGATCCAAAACAGAATAGCAACACAATACGTACTACTAAACATCTATGAAAAAATTTAAGGAAGGAAAGATATCAATATAAATATCTCAAATTCTTTAGAATGCTTCTTTAGATTAAAATTATTGGATATTTCCACATTACAAGAGATAAAACATAAGCAAATTTTCATTAACTGTTATTGTTAGAGATCTACAACTTAACAAGTAGATATACAATGCTCAGATGGCAAAGGAATTAAAACTGGTGACAAAGAACCAATTATCAGTCTTCTTTTTATGATTTTATGCGAAAAGAAAACATTCGTAAAAGTTTTTGCTTTCCTCATTTTCCCCCCTCTTCACTTCTTTTCCTTCGTTCATTACTTTTTTATTTTCTTTCTCCCCCTTCTCTTTTTTTACAAAGTTAGACGAGAGAGATACAGTAGAAGCACAAACAATAATTCATTTTGCCAAATAAAGCGATTGTATGAATTTCAGTATATAACAGTTACATGTTATTAACAACTGATAGGAACACATAATAAAGTGTCCTATCAATTTGAAATAGGAAATATTTTAAGGTGCACAGATTGCTTGGGTATTAATGCAAATGCATAATATGTTCTACAGAATGAAATAATACGTGGAACTTAATGACATAAAGCAGAAATGATGAATTTCAATCTTATAGGATTACCAGAAAATGAATAATTAATTCTGGTTTTAAATTCAAACGAAGAAAAATTATGTAAATTAATTTTTTGGGTACGCATCCTCAAGAGAAAAAAATGCCATTTTATTTCAAAAACCTGCATTTTAAAATGAAAACAAAAATTTGAAAAACGAGTCAATTTCAAAAAGATAAGACTAAATATAACTATTTCTTTTTTTTTTTTTGTCTAAAACGTGCTTTCATTAAAAAAAAATAATATCGAAAGTTTAATAATTATTATAAAAGAGCTTTAATTATTTACAATAACAGATTTTAAAAAATGCATTTCCTCATTGTTAGATTTAAGAATGAAAATAAAATAAATAATAAATGAAGATGCACATTAAATTTTTTTTAAAGTAAATAATAGGAACCTTTTAAATTTATAGAATGCTACCACTTCAGTAATACAAAATTATGAGCCATTGTAGCCTTTAAAAAAGCCTTTAATTACAAGAAAAAAATTACTAGTTTCTTTCATATCAAGCATTAAAAAAAGTTTCGACTTTTTAGCCTCATAAAGTTGACTTGCTTTACAAAAGGTCAACATTTATTTCTCTATCCTTTAAAAAAATTTTTTGGCATAGTATCGTAATTAACCCTGATGAGTGTTTTTATATGAAAAAAAGATTAGCATCAATAATCCATTCCTTTTTATCTTTAATGTAAGTACATACACTATTGGACCAATGATTGGTACTGGTGATCTGAAAGATAGTAGAGAAAGGATAAATAAGATACAGCATTTTTTACATCACAATGTTCATAGTCTGAGTACTATCTGTTATTAGTGTGGTGTGTCAAGCTACATACACATTCTATAATGCAGAATATCTAGCTTAAAACCGCCAAATTAAAAAAGCGCTATATAAAACATATTCTGGACCCTAAAACTACCAAACTGTGTCAAGCAACATATACTTTCTAAAAGGTAGATTGTTGGGCCTAAAACTACTAGATTTTGTCGAGCTACATATCCGCTATATAAAATAAATTCTCCGGTTTAAAACTACTAAATTGTATCAAGTTTTATTTACGCTTCATAAGATTGTCGGGCCACAAATACCAAATTTGTGCATATTTTCTTCTGAAATTATAATTATTCACTATGATGAGGTATTTCGAAATTTTAAATATATTTTTATTTAATTAAAAATGAATGGGAGCTTTAAATTCTCCCTTCCCTGTAGCTTTGAAGCAAATTTGCACAAAATAAAAGCTATTTTTTCGCATAAATAATTTTTTAAAACTAGTTTTTCCGTAATACCAATTTTATTTTCATACATAGTTTTGTAAACAATAATTTTCCACTATATTATTACATACAACAAAATAATAGCAGTATGTATATTGAATGAGTTTCAATATGAAAATCATCTATGTGATATTTTAATAGCTGTCAAGCAGCTAAGTAAAAATAAATATTACATTTTTTCCTCAACTAATTATTAACTTTAATTAATAGTCCTTCTGGATATGTTAAAGTATTGAATGTTTTTTTAAGCGGGTATGTTTTGAAGTTAACATTATTTAAAAAAAATTGTTATACTCAGAACGTAACGACCGATGCAATGAAGCCAGACGGTGGCGAACCAAACTTAAAATATTTCGGACTAAAAGTTTGAACCCCCTTTCTTCCTTTAGCTATAAATGGCTGCAAAGACAGAAAATAAAAGAAAAAATAAGATCCTTTGGAATTTTGGACAAGAAAGTGGTATTTATTGTCCTTGCTCCCATTTCTTTAAGCCACAACCGCCGAGAAGACGCAATTACAGTGAAAGATGAATTAAATATTCCTATGATTCATATGAAGAACATGGCCATTAAACGTGATTCGTTATTGTATTGAGTTAAATTATTATTTCGAGATCTCTTCAGAATACGTATAATTGGCCACACTAATGCTGAAAATTAATTATTATTTTCTTAACGATCAAACAAAACTATATAATGTAAATGCCACCGGAAATAAATTTTTTTAAAGCAAAAAACACTTTAATTTCACGAGAAAATTAGAATGTTTTCAACTAATTTTCGTCAGCTGAAATCACATTCTAAAACAAGAACAACAACATTGATGAGTAATTTGGGCCTCTAATGTCTGTTATTAGATCGCCAAATTTAATCTCCTCCAGAAAAAATTTCAGCAAAAAAGTGAACTTCATTAAAAACTTAAGAGGGGAAAAAATTCTAATTTAAACGCCTTTATAATCTTAGATAAAGATGGAGTAAAATACATATCACTAAATTTTGAGCGATTCAATTTAATGCTAAATCCAGCATAAGAAGAATTTATGATGCTTGAACTTTAATTTTTTAAAGAATTTTATTTTTCAATCAGAAGCATGAAAGATAGCAGTATTTAAGTGGTTGCTCATCATTGTCACCTTAAAAAAAAACCTTTTTCTCAAGAATGTTAAAAAAGAAAACAACTCGTGCATTAGTGAAAGGAATGTTGCATATATTTGAGATCGGATGAATTTTAAAAATGTTTATAAAAGATACCCCACGTATGGTTATGCAAAATAATTTCGTTAACATGATAAAAGATTAAAGGAAAAAGGGTAGCCAAGAAGTTTAAAATAAGAGCAAAAATGGGATGAAAAGAGAATTAAATGCAAATGAGGAGCGTTGATAAAAGAAATTTTTTTTACTGGCATCCGTTAAATAAATAAATGTTGCATTCTTCTCTTAACCCAGGGTTAAAGGACATTAAATTTGTTTATCAAAGGACTTCGAAGTCGCATTTTATTGAAGTCATTTGAAATTTAAAGCCATTCAACCCAAATGAAGGTCATCCGATACTGAAGGGTATGTATTTTTTCATAGATTCAAAAAAATATCACGTAAATTTCATGCGAAGCTAAATAAAAAATATATAGAGAGAAATGCATTATTGTACAAATATTTAAAACCCTCCTAAAAACAAAATTTTTAGACAAACATGCTTGTTGATGCGTTGAAAAGTAAAAATTCGTTAATTTCAATAAGTTTTTTTTCTAACAATAATTTAAAATTCATTATAAATGTAATGAATAATTCAAATTAATTTTTTACAAAATCACTTATAGATGGCGCCATGTGAAATGAATAGAAATCTAATTAAATTATTTTTGAAATTGGTAACTACTATCCGAAAATATTAAAATAAAGTATTTTCATCATGAGTACACAAATATACCACATTTCAAAACTCTTGCCCTTCTAAAAGTGAATTCAAATTTAGCTATAAGTATTTATAATTGCATCCTTATAAACTTGAAATTAGCAATTCAAACTGATAACTAATAAAGTGATTACTCTTTGCTTAAATAGCAAACTTTTAATGATATCGTTGAAGTTTACTTCTAGCAGCTTGCATTGCCATGGCGCAAATGAGTAAGTGTTTAGTATTTTTTCCAGGAACCGTTATTTAGGGGGAGGACAGTCAGATCCGAAGCATCACAGCATGAGGATGTTTTAGCTTTGAATCATCTATTATTTTATTTTTGAAACTTATTCTTAATCGTATTGCAAAGATAACGTGCACAACCACACAAACACAAAAAAAAATCATATCATTGGAATGTAGGTGTGATAAATCATGAAAAGCAGTGCTGTGAAATAGATTATCCAACATTTTTTTAACAATTATATTTAAATGGAAAAAAAATCAGAAATAAAATTGGCATTATTGCAGACCTTATTTTTTAATTTTAATGCGGTAAGAAAATAATTTTTATTTTCTATAATACTTTGATATTATTGAGAAAGAAAAAAAAATTTAAATATTGACTAATTTTATCTTAAAAAATCTATAAAAATTATTAAATAATTCTTTTCTAGTAAGCCTTTGTAATTACGCAGAGAACATAATTTATATTTTGAGAAAAAAATTGATAATCAAAATTTTTAAAAATTAATGAGATAGCTGGGACTGAATATTTGAAGTTATTGATTTGATTTTGTGCATAAGATTGGCTGTGGCAATACATAGAACAAAAGAAAGGTTCTTATCTCATTATTATTTTTGATTTGTTTAAATTCATTACTGAGAAAGTTTGCTCATAAATATAAGTGCTGCCAAAGAAAGTTGCTCATGCAGCTACATTTTGCTTCAAGCATAAAAATTCCTCGGGTAGATCTTTATAAAATTCTAATATCAGTTTTTCTTTGTCATTTTTTTTTGAAAAAAATCAGAATTCTGTAAATCAATTAAGGCTAACTGCATACTCTCATCCACTAGATTTCCATTAACAAAAAATTGAGAAGAAAATGCATCAATTTTTGTTTGGCACTTTTCAAAATCTGAAAACCGATCATCAAATGCTTTACCCAACATAAGAATTTGATCCTCATACTGCATTTTCATGTATGGAAATTTTTCACATCAGCGAGCTTTCCTATACGAAAATCGTACTCGCAGGTAGTCATGAAGGGAAAAAACTGAAAACCCGCATAATAAAAAGTAAATAAACCTAATGAACAACTGTAAATTATTTATTCGAATGTAAAATCGTTTTTGAATCAGATTTTTATCCTGTTTATATGAAAAAGTCTCATTTCATTTTAAATTAGTCTCATTCTATTAACAACATTCGAGGGCCAATTTTGGCCTGCAGGCCGTAGGTTGTGCATCCCTGTTTTAAAGTAACGGAAAAAAAGGAAACCAGGAAAAAATGAGGGGGTGAACCTTCCTTCCCCAACACAAATAGGGAAAGTGGTGCATCTTTGATCACTTCAGTTTCAGCCAACAATAGATGACAATAATTGGAAGTTGATAGGTTTATTACAAAGATCATCCAATAATTACTTAATTCAGCTTGTTGCAGCTTGTAAAAAATTACTGTGCAGAATAAATATATTTATCTCATTTCATCGTTAATAAGTAATTATTACAAACATCATGTATTGCCCTCATAGCATTTTTTAAAATTATTGAGAAGTGACATTATTGTTTGAATATTGTATATGGACTAATAATCTTATTTTGTGCAGATTCTGGTTTTATTATTCCTTGCTGTAAATAATTTTAGCGGTTTAAAAGTAAAATTGCACTATCTTGTACCGTCTGAGTGCCAATTTCAAATATTTTTTATTTATTTATTTCTTAAAAAATAAATAAAAATATTAACAATGAAATCTTTGATCTTTCAAAACACATAATAATAAAATTCAAAACGTATCAGAACTAAGAATTATAACAGAATAGTGAACTTTAAAGTGAAATAAAAAAAATTGAAGCTGAAAATCAAACAAGAGAATAATGTTCTTCTTTGCTTTTATAATTTTATATGAAATTCTTTTAAGATTCTTGTAAGAAAATTAAGAATGCGCAGTACAAGATGGAAAAATTATTCAAAATGCTGAACAGGTTAAACTGTTGAGCCAAAAACTGCCAAATTTGGCCGGAAATTTTTTCGCATATTTTGTTAAAACTGCTATTTAATAAACAATTTTTTTTTAGATTTTGATTATATTTATTAGTCGAAACCAGTTTTAATGTTTTTCTTCAATAACTCCAGAGCCTATTATTACACATAAAAAAATTTTACAACACTTTAAAAAAAAATACAAGATTTTCAAGATACAAATTACATTTTTTAAAGATTTTTTTTTACATTTAATATTTTTTAACATGATATTTTAAAATAAATTTTACATCAATACTTATTATTGCTAAGTAATTTTCTTTATTTAAAAACGTCATTAAAGATCTTTATTGCGCACATTATAGCTGCTATATCATTTAAAATAATTGTTGAAATCAAGAAAAAGAAAATGAATTAAATGTAGATCATTATCATACTAAGATGTTTCAGGACCAAAGGTTCAAATTTCCATAAACAAAAAGTAATGAACAAGCAAGTAAAAGTAATTAGAAGTATTTAATTAAATAAAAGCAATTCAAAAAATAATACATAAATAATAGAAATATATGAATAATTGAATTGATGCAATAAATAATTAAATCGTATACTAATAAATATTTTGTTATTATTTAACGTTGTTTTGCCATTATTTAGTAAGTTGTTCATTATTATTCAGTGAGATTTTAGAGGGAAAATAAGCAAAGAGCGCTAAAGTCGGAGTTAGAGAATATTGTGAGACACTTACGCTCGGTAACAGATGGGTACAAGTTATTATCTTTCGATCAATGATATTTTGACACCTGGAATGTGTGGCTGATAAAAACAAGTTTTGGAAGAGGTTGCAGCAATGTAAACATTATCTAGAATCGAGAGATGCATGCTCTTGTATAATTTTTGGATCGATATTTATATTTTCACAGCTACTGGTTTTATTGGAGATAAATTGCTTCGTGTGAATTTAGATTAAAATGAATGAGTAAAACCATGTATATGATATTTCTTTTAATAAAATATCGATGCAAAAAAAGGGATTTTTCTAACAATAATGTTGTTGTGGTTTTCGTACTTCACATATGAACTTTCAGTTTTTAAGCTCACCAGCACACGGAAGAACCGGCTTATGTTTAATGGAAATCTGATATGTAAAAATTCAACACTTTCATGCCATGTTTTTTAAGCTCATGTTTTAACGCTCGTAAGTGAGAAGGTAAATATATATATATATATATATATA
>JAOUZG010017314.1:4491976-4518416 GCA_026289955.1 Argiope argentata
TGTGAATAACAATATATATATATATATATATATATTGTTATTCACATCATTTGTATCCTTTTGAAAGTAAAACTAAAAACTGGATTTTCTGATGAATTTGAGAAAAAATAAATGCAATAAATATAAATGCTTCTAAAAATAAATGGAAGGTTAATTTTTATATTTTTTTACGATACTTGTATTATTAATTCAATAAATCAGTTTTAAAACATTGTTTAATATATACAGGTTATCCATTAGAATCAGAGCCCAATGACTAATTTGGAAACGTTTAAAATTGATAATGGTGGTCTAAATGAAGTAAATCTTTATATTTTATGTAACTTGATCCAATAACTGCTTTGATGAATAACGAATTTACATTTTTTTCTTCTTAAATCTTCTGGTTTATAGTTCCCTTTTAACAAAATATTCTTGAGACAATAATATTAAAAAAAAGAGAGTCGCCAATTAACTAAATCAATACTTAAAACTGAGTGATTTATGAAAATTTGAGTATGACTGCCATCACAAATAAAATACATCAATTAGCGCCCATGGATTCTCTAGACTGGTTGGCCTAAAATTATGAAAATGTTGATTGTCAAAAGTTTTTTTTATTAAAACTTCATAAATCTAGTAAATTTGATCACAGAAGATCTGTGATAAATAATAAATAAATAAATGATCATTGCATTGTTCAATTGCATTCTTGTTGAATGTTTACATCATAAAGAAATGTCCATTTTTTTTATATAAAAGTTGTAGTTTACAGAATATTTGGCACATTGTGATTCTTTAGGACCAAAAGACTATATAAAATTTTGACTTTATAGATTTTGAAGTATATTTATAGATCGAACTAAAATAAAATATTATTATTGACGTCATTTAAATCCTTTTAATGATTAAACTCAAAATTTACTTTTATAAAGAATCTGAGAAATGTTTGTTGAAAAATCCTTTTAGATATTACAAAATTTGTGAAAATTATTCTATAATGTACAACAGACTTTTTAAAGTATACTCATATTTTTAAAAAAATGCTTAGTTCCAGAAATTTTATATTAATTGCAGTTTAATCGTTTGCTTTTTAAAGTTGAAATTTTACGGGAGCTCATAGAAATTCAGAGAGGTACATAATATCATAAAAAAGCCTGCAAGATAGTATGAATAAATTATAAAAATATAAAAATTTAAATTTTTAAATATTTTTTGCAGAAGTTATTAAGAGATAAGTTATAAAAAATATTTAAATAAAAAAATTAACTAGCATTAATACTTAGGAACAGTCTGGTCGCCAAAGGTGTCTAGTTTATTAATGAAACAAATTATATCATCTGGTAATAAGTAATAAAACTTTAAAAAAACATCGAGGTTTGAAGGATATTTGTGATTTAAATCTCCTTCAATTTCGAAAAGTTTATTTTTTTTTTGTGGGGTTATTATATCTATTTGCCTTTCTGTCTATTTGTCTGTCGATAGGTCGGCGAAAACAACAATCAGAAAGAAAAAAATTAGTATGAATTATTTAAATGCAAGTAGTAAATGGCAATAAAATTTTGGGCAAAAATGTATTTGCAGAAAGTATACTATTCTGTCTCTTGATAATATGCTAACACGTTAGTTCATGTTAGATATGTGAAATTTGGTACATGATTTTATGTGCTATATATTAAATTTAAATTTAAGCATGTAGCAGTGAACAGACTTCTAACTGAATGGATTTCGGTGGAAGGTGATGTAAAGATCATATATCTTTATTTCATTTATCTAACTCAAAACGTTTTGAGTTGTCGTGTTCATATACAGACAGGCATAGTTACAAAAATATGTTTTTCCAACTCTGAGGTTTGAGTCGTGGAGATTCTTCAAAATCATGAGTTCCAGTTTTTTTCCCCTTTTTATAAATTTTACCTACATTAAAACAAAAAGTAAAGATAAAATTTTTATAGTAGAGATAATAAATATTACAAAACATAATTCAAAATCAGAGCCCAATGCTATTAGCTACGTCGTGCCAAGATTATTGAGATTTACTTCCCTTGAATGTTCAGCATTTGCAGATCTAAAAAAAGCAACGAAATCATGACTTCATATAGGAAGGTACAAAAGTATCTCATATAAGGAAAACACCTAGCTCTTTTCAGTTGTCCAGAAATGGTACTTGAAATCGTCCATGCTTAAATGCCTCAGCATTATCAAAAGAATAAATGAAATTTCATGACTTTCCAATCTCCAGACAAAGCCGACGAGCACCCCAAAGATCTCATCTCAGGGTCTTCACGTAACCACTTCACGAACAGGATGTACAGAGTTCATTAATTCAAATTTCGTTTTTGCACAATTTCTAAAAATAATAAGGAACTGAATTTTCTTTGAAAAATAGACTGTCGTGCGGTTTATTTTGGAAGCCAATTTTAATCTACCTTTGAAAAAAAATTAAATAAATGGAGGATATAATTTTTAAATAAATTTGATTCATTTTTAAAATATATATATATATATAAAATAAGCGAATATATCGCTGTTTTTTGAATCGTAGTTTTTCGAAGTTTGTGCTGGTTCTTTAACTCATTAAGTGTTAGCTATGAGACGAAGATTAACACCTTGGAAAAGGGCATAAAATATAGAAAAATATGACAATTTTTTAATCAAAACATTATATTGAAATATAAATAAGAATAAATTCAATAAAAATGTTTTAGTCACATATTTATTAATTAGTAAAAATTATAATTATTTTACTACTTGATCTTTTATTTACAATTCGCTATAGAAAATTTATTCCTTTTATAGTAAATATCGGTAATTAAACTCACTTCTAAATTTAAAAAATTGATTAAAATTTAATTTAATTAAACAATTAATTAATAATTAAAATCTGAAAATATTTAAAATAGTGTACTGGTATTGAGAATATACAATATACAAAAAAACCCCTCTAGAACAGCAGGAAATGAATGACAGCAATAACAAAATGAATAAGGCAGATATCAGTGGAAAAAAAAAGCGTATACTGCAAATCCATTCTCTTATTATATGTCTTAACATTTGCATCCAATTACTGAAATGCTTTATATTGAAAGGTATAACGAACAACTGACCAAAATAACAATGAACCGGAAGAAAAAAAATCTAATACACATGAAAGCAACAACCATTCTTAAAGCTCTTTCAAGAAATAAAATAAAATTTCTGAAATCGAATGCGGCATGAAATTAAAAAAATAAAAGAACTTCTTTAAACGTGCATGAAAATATAGGCTTGCCAATAAAAAAAAAATTAAATTCATTGAAATCGAATACAGAAAAAAAGCAAAACAAAAAGTTTTAAAATTCTCTTCAATTCTAAAAATGCATTTTTTAAAATTAATGTTCTTGTTTCTAAATTATTTAAGACTTTCCGAATTCTTTTTTTATTTAGTAAATTTTATCCAATTAACTATACTATTGATAATACAAATATGTATATTTCATTTTATAATTCAAACACATTTATGAAAAAAAGGAGAAAAGATTTTAGCTTTCAAATCGGAATTATTCAGAAAATTTTTAAAAAGACAAAACAAATTTATAGCATTTTTATTGCAATTAAAGTGAATAACAAGCAATTCCTTTCGTAATTATTCTTGAGAAAAGTAATGGAACAGTCCATACCAATTTTAGGTTAAAAGAAAAGCGACAAAACTTAAGAATTATTAATTTTTTCTTTTACTCTTTCGAATCTTTTTAAGAATCGAACAGAAAATAATCGGATAGAGTATTTAAAAAACGGACAAAATATCGATTTTGACTGAGCTTCAAATATTTAGGGAAATGTAAAAGCGATGAAAAGTTTGGCCGAGTTCACTAATGTAGTCATCAATCTCAAGACGGTAGGCGAAGGGGGGAGGATTGAAATGTCCAAATTATAATCTACTGAAAAAAGGAAATCACTCGAAATAAAGTGAATAGCTTCATAATATACTAAATAATTTTTGTATTAAAAATAAAAATAAATAGCTAAATATTTTTTGATATAAAACCACCACTTAAACATTACGAGCCAATAACCCTATTCGTAGGTCAAAAGCATCACAATATATTATATATCCTTTATTTATCAAGAGTATTTAAAAAATACTTTTTAAATCAGACTAATATTTTCATAATATAATTTTTTTCCTGGAGGTATTCATTCAAAAGAATACGAAGATATGAAAGACAGAAAGCAGTAGATATCAGCTAAAATCAGAAATTAAAAATATTTAAATATTATTTAAATTAATTAAGCTATTTTAATTAATTTAAAAACATTCCTATCCAGGATTTATTCTGCACAGAAATTTTACACAATGATGGAATACTAAAGTAAAAAAAAAAAATGAACACATAAGGCTTACGGTAAATGAAGGGTTAAGTTTTAATGAACTTAGGAGCTTCCTTCCCTCCTCTAAAGTGAGTTTCAGTTTCGAAATTGGAGGGTCTCGCTTCGAACCTAGATTTTTCAAAACCAAATTCAATAATACGTCAGATATATCTGCTCTTACATAAACAAAAAGGAGTCTACTTTCAACTTCGTAACTTATTACGCTGCTCTTATCCTTCTGCTAAATGCTAAACACTTTTTTAATGCATACAATTGATGTATACATTTATTAATACATTAAATTTATACGCATGTACACATTTAATAACAGAATTTGTCTTTTAATTTCATATTTACGATTGTAAATGAAATATATATCCATTTATGTATCCATTTTTTGTTTAATTTTGTAAAATGAGAAAGTATGTGTGTGTGTGTGTGTGTGTGTGTGTGTGTGTGTGTGTGTGTGTGTGTGTGTGTGTGTGTGTGTGTGTGTGTGTGTGTGTGTGTGTGTGTGTGTATATATATATAGTTCAATTGCTCATTTAATTTTCAATAGGTAATTTATAAAATTAGGTGCCGGTAAGTTTGCTTAGTTTTCATTATATATAATAGAATTTTTTTTATGAATGTAATTGTAGATATATTTTATAATCAACCCACATTTTTATGTAATATATTCAAGTAAATAAATATAAAATTAAATTTCAAGTAAAAATATCTTTAAAAATTCGTTTGTAATAAAAAATAATAATTTAACCTAAAAAGGACGTTTTTTTAAGAGATTTATTTATTATTATTTTTTTCATTTTATTTGAGTAGCAAGACAGAATAGCACCATTATTCTTTCAATAACAAACTGTATGCTGTAATACTTAATAACTGTATGCCGTGTAATTACATAGTTGTTACAAATACAACTTTCCCTAAAACATATATAAGTGCAGTACCTAGTAAAGGGGAAGTACAGATGCAAAGCATATTTTAGTATTCCTAAGAATTTATAAAAATTAAAGAAAATACATTTACTATCACTGAAAAGCACACTTTTTTTTAATTTTTGAAATTATATAACAAAGGAATTTGGGAAACAATATGCTTAGAAATTATTAGCATTATCATGTTTAAAGAATTCTGAAGGCACATTCAGACTGTCGAAGAAAGAAAACTTAAAAACTCTTCAAATTTTATGTGGACAGAGACTTTAAAATACGATGAAGCGCAGCACTTCTCCTATTTATATAAAAACAAAAGCAATCCCAAAATCTGTCCATGTCGTGACTATATTATATGCGTTGTTTTTCTAGCCACCATTCTTTAAGAAAATAACAAGAAACGCATCTCAACGGTCGCATAACTGCAAATAAATACTTTTGGTTGCAATGTCTAGCGCTTCTGCTGCGTTAGTTATCATGCCTTTTCTTTCTATTTTTTTAAGAAAATATTTGAGGTCCCTGTCTTTTTCATCGTCTCGCCTCAGTGAGCAACATCCCTCCCGACGATTACGCATTCTCTTAGATCTCCCGGAGGGGGTCGGCAACATTTCTCCGGCCGACCACGGGACCCCCTGTGGTGTCCCCGTACTGCGAAATGAAGGTCACCGTATCATCGTGTTTCTCAGATCAGGGTTGCCATATTGGCCTTTTTAAGGCCAAATATAGGAAATTCGCCCCTTTTATAGAAAGGTTTGGCCTTATTTTCACCTACTTCTTGCTTTCTCCATTCCTATATAAAGTTTAGAAAGAGAAAGTAATGTTTAGTTTTTATGATTTAGACACTTCTGAATCAGAAAATGTTTTTGAAATTATATATCTGTGTGTCGGTAATCACGATAGTTGAAAAATCCATTGAGCTAAATGAATACAATTTGGTGTGTGATACCAAATTTGTAGATTTCTATTGCCGGTTTTCGGGTGTGAACAAGGTCCGTTCAGGGGAATTCAGTCTCAATTGCTGTTCACATGATCACATGAGTGTATGCCTTCTAACTTTTTCATAAACGGAGTATACAAAGAGGAAGCATAAAAATTGTTAAAAGATTCGATTTCCGAAATTTTGATGAAGGACTTTTCAGAGCTCTCTGAACAGGAAAACCATGATTTTGGAATATTATCAATCTATTTATGAACATGATAACTTAAAACGCGTTGAGCTAGGTGTTTTTTTTTGTGTGTGTATTATTTTTTTAAATCAAATTAGTAGACTTTTATCAAATTTTGCTCAAAATTTGATATAAGTGAATTCTGTTAGTTCAGCTACTTGAGGGCTTGTGAACAACGCATGAACACGCTTTATCTTTTATTTCTAACTCTCTCGGAAATAGTACTATATATATATATATATATATATATATATATATATATATAAAGATTGTCAAAAAAAATTCAACTTTTAGATATAGATGAAGAACCATGCTCTAGATATCCTTGAGTGCAATAAAGTCTTATTAAATATATAAGATTCTTTTGGAATGAAGTCAAATTGTCTAAATTTAGATTTCTTCTAAATTTGAAACGAAATTCAACAAAAAGACTATTTATATACATGTATAAGCAATAAATAAAAAGTTAGCAAGAAAATAATGAGTTCATATTTTCATCACCAGAATTCCAGATCTGCATAAAATTTTACGTCAAATTTGTTCAAGGACTGACTGTTTATTGGTTTAACTATTCGCCTGCATGTGGACGACATATATAAATAAAATTCAATAACTGGCTTTAAATCCTTAATTGTATATTTGTATTAAATTTCGTTTATAACGGATCGAAAAGAAGACACTTAAAATAGTCATTCTTTTTCATTATCATATGACAAGACAAACTACACGCCATATTCTTTTACTGTACTGTAAAAGTGAAACGGGCAGTGGGTGGGGAACTAGGGGAAAGTGTGTCATCACTACATCACCTAATCCAAATCTTCCATTTAAAGAGTAATAAGAATCTAAATCCTCCTTCTGGTTATAGTGATCTTCATCATCTGGAATTTTCATGCGAGGAATAAGTGAAAAAGGGAGGGGGGAGGAAAGAAGATGACAGCTTTATTGGAGAGTATAAAATGTAAGGAAAAAATCTCTTGTTTTTAAATCCTTCCAAAAATATGTTTCAAAAATGATGGTATCCATATTCAATACTTCGATACCAAGTTCAATTAAAAATGTTGTACACTATTATCTAACTTAATTTGTTTCATACCTGAAAAATATTACTCGATCAATTGTAAAGGTATGGATTTTTTCATTTCATTTTCTGGTGAACTAGAATTTTGTGATTTCGCACTCATGCTCTTTCTTGATGACAATACATTGTTTTCATATTTTAAAAGTGGTCCTCAACGTTTAGTCGACTAACAATTAGGTTTTGATTTCATAGTGATGCGCCACTTAGTAGCAAATATGAGAGAGGGGGAATCGTTGATTTCGGTATATATGTATTCAATTATAAATTGAAGACCCCCAAAATTTAAATTTAAAAGAATGAAATTTTTTAGTACTCTAATAAAATTGATTGTTTTTGTAATATTAATCTTCACATTATTTTATAAGTTATTTTTGTTATAATCTGATTTATATTATCAGCATTCAGGCAGTTATTTAAACAAATTAAGAATATGAAAAACTCTTTAGCAGATTTCTCTATGCTGTACAGAAGTTGACGGCCAAATTCATATTGCTTTTTTGCAAACTATCAGCACTATGCTCTTTATTCGCAAAATGTAAAGAAAGGCCAACAAACATTGTCAAAAATATTGAGAATTGAACTCGATGACGATGATAGCGAATTGATTCTTGAAGTGATTTATCCAAATCATATATGTTCTTTTTCACACTAATATATTTTGATAATAAACAGTAGATTATCTGATATCAAATTAATCCGCATAAATTGGGGTTAAAGGAATAAAAGAATTTAATAAGTAGAAGTTTATAAAATCTAGACAAACATTAACTTTCATTTTTTTAAAACATTAACATTGATCTTTCATAAATTATTGCTATTTGCATAAGAATAATGTGTAAATATTTCGACCTTATATCAAAAGTTTAAAAAAATTATTTATAGTTCAATTTTTATCTTCCGCAGGCGAGAGAGTTCCAATGAGCATTTATGAAACCAGGGCTACATATTCCAAAGAGATGACTGAAAAGGATACTAATATCATTATCTATTATAAAAGGAATACCAGGATAACACTAATCATTATTAGAATTATAAAACACTTCAAGCACAATAAACATCCTGATGTCAGAGTGTCAAAATTCAAAGTTTCATTTATTGAAAAGAATTAATTTTGCATTTATCACCTTTTTTAAATATATATAATGCTTCTGCTTATCGCTAAAAACAAAATTTCCACAAAATTTTCGACACTTTCGTGTAGAGAAAAAGATGAGCAGTAAAATAAATATTAATTAATACTAAATGAATTTAAATTAAATTTAAACTGAGTTTAATTCAAATGTTGATATGCTTTCATGGAACAAAGTAATTTGTTGCATTATTTTTTATTGATACATTTAAGTGACATTACTGATTTATTATTGATACAAATCTGAATGAGAGGTCTGCCATGTCAGCAACACTGGTGGAAACTATGGTTGAATTCTAAGAGCCATCACCGGCCACGATACGACCCTTCCCGTGGGATGTACGCCGTGTCATCGATAAAAGGTAGCCAACTCCCACCATATCTGTATCCACCAGGGTAGTATGGTGTCGAGAAGTAACCATCATTATGGAAGCTACGCAGCTTCATTTATGAAGTGCTTCCAGATGGAAAACGTAAGGAGCGTAAGCAATACTTTTTGTTTAGATTCAATTTTTGCCTTCCTCTTGATCTCATCTATCGATTTCTGGCTTTTCAAACAAATAAATAATTGCAAAAATATTGTTCTCCAGTTACCCATAATGATTGATTCTGGAACATTTTTATTCTATCCTTCTTGCTCACTCCTTAACGTGTCAATGATTTGGAATCCATCTAAACGTAAGCTATGCATTCCTCAGCTGAATTCTCTAATTTAAACAAAATAAAAATCTTAATGAAAAAAAAATGTTTGTTCCCTTTTCATAAAGATGAAATTTTCTAATCGAATTTTCATACCCAAGTGGTGTGCCAAATTTTAGAATTTTGCTCACTTGTGTATTGTAAATGACAGAATAATATTTTTATATTTCCATTTAATCGATTAATTTAATTAAATTTTGATTGATTCCAAATTAGAAAATGATTCAAAATGATCAACTTCTTATAACATTAACAAATGGCCTTTTTCAATTTTTTTCAATTTAATTTATTATATTTCTTCCCTATTATTGTATCCCATTGTTCCAATGTTCTTTTTTGCATTTATAGGTTTAATTGTGGTTGTGAAATTCCATCCATACAAAAAAAAGTTTCGAAAAGTTTTGAAACTGGTATGAAATTACGAGTGAAAAGCGATAATAAAAGCAGTGATGAAGATAAATTCGGGATTTTTGAATTGCAGGTCGTGAACTTAAAAGGAAACTTGTTATTATCACGATGCTTTATATATAACAATAATTATTATTAAAAATATTGAAAACAAATCGTTTTGACAGTTCTTTTTTCATTTAGATTCGATACAATTTTTAAGGAAAAATAATTTTTAATATAATGATTTTAGAGAGATTTTTATAGAATTTTTTTATTGAATTTTCATTTAATTAAATTAAGTATTTATACAGTCTTATAGACCACCATCAGAGAATTATTGTTTTTTTTCTTGTGATACAATTTTTTAATAGTAAAAAAATCAAATAAATGCAAAATTACGCTTTTCAGAATCTTTTGTAGATATTAAATCTTGCTTTTTGAAAACTCTGTATGATTATTAAATATCTATTACAATATATAATGTATTCATATTTCAATATTTTATGATGGTGTCATTATTGAATACTTAATAATAAATTTCTTATTAATTATAATCGAATAATATAATTTAAAATGTTTTTAATATAATCCTTCAATTTAGATGCATTAAATTTTAATCTGAAAATGACTATAAGAGTCATTAACACAAATTAAATAAATTTGATAATCCTTGTCAGAAACTAAAGTATCATCTTAATATTCATTTTCGAAATTAAAGATATCAAGAAAACATTTCTGAAAAAATAATAATAATCTGTATCCCCAAAAAAACTATCTTTAAAAATCAAAGCTTGGCATATTTTAAAGAAATTTGGCATTATTTTGCTGTTCTTATCTGGCAGCCCTACCTTAGATATACATATTTGGAGGTTAGCATTCCTCCGAGCAGGGAATTTAATTGCATGCTTCGAAGAGAAAATTACCTTTGTTGGTATTTTTTAGAATAAGCGAAGTGTGTTATCATCAGATCCATTCCGTTTCCTGAGATTTTTTTCTGAGTTATGAAATTTATATATGAATGCCTGTTTATGTTTATTTCAAATGTTTAGAAAATTCACAGCGGTAGCAAAGAAGGAAAAGTAGTACAGCCAAGATTCATCTGCAAAAATATCACATCAATAATTTTTTTTAAAAAAAGATGTGCCAATAGAAAGGAGATACGTTTTACATTATTTCTTAGTAATTGTTGAAAAACTATTATTCACATTTCACCCCTCTGAATTGGTACTGGAAATAAATAACAACAAGAGTAATAAACCTCAAGAATTAGTTGATTTAAATAATTAAAAAAAATCCGGCAATAAATAGAATTTATTCACTTTAACATATATTTATTTCTAACTTTCGATCTAAAAAATAAAGAGTTTTTTAATGAATTTATTATAGTCTCTTTTCTAACAATAATTTTATAAAAATCTTTATAATTTGTGTATAGAATGATATAAAATTTATTCATTATATATAAATATTATATATAAAGTTTATCTAAATCTAAATATTTAAATAAACTCGAGATAATCTTTTTTTCTGACAACAATTTTATATATAAAATTTACTATTTATATATTAACTATATATACATAAAGCTCATTATTTATACGTATAAGCTTTATAAAATATTTTTTTCTATAGTTATCGTTGTTTACAAAGGAAAGTGCATAGCAATATAATATAATGATTTTACTTAACAAGGTTAAGAAAATCCCTTTCATCCACCCCGAAATTTAACAATTGGAAGTGAAACATAATAATTATGAAATTCACAGATCTTGATAGGTATGAAGAAATATTAGATTAAACACCTCCAAGGGGCAAAGTGACCTTAACAAATAAACTTCAATACAAGAGGTTTGCAAGTTCAAGAACCCATTCCCTGGTAGGTCCTTCGCGTGCGCATAGAATTTGCTGAGGGCCAAATGTTCTCATGCTTGTGCGGATATTTGTGAAGGGTAGAGGATCTGGTGCTTCCTTCAATATTTTTTACAGTTCAAACAATACATTATGAAATAAACCGTTTATAACTTCAAATGGCCCATTAATTTAAGTAAACCAAATAAAGCAGTTTTATGCATATGGCTCGGAAATTTAATTACAATCAATTATCCTGTTTAGCATTAAATACCGTGATTTTTTTAATCTAAATAATATAACATAAAAGTGATTTTTTTCAACAATTTAAAATGTCTTTCCATTGGTATTAACAATTTGTCGAACAATTTTTTCTCAATTTTTTACATTTTTAAAAAATATTTTTGTGCATAGCCTAGCAAAAATATTTTTTTTGTCGTTGCAATGAAATTTGGACTATTTTCATTGCATCTGCAATAATCATGTTGCATGTTTTCTTCCCATCGATGTAAATGAATCTTTTTTAGCATTATTTTGTAATGCGATTTTCTTTATCTTATTTTACTCGTAAAAATGTACCAATAAAAACAAACATATATATTATAAAAATGAACTTATACTGCTATTCAATTCATACTTTTTATTTAATAGCATGTAATCAAGTGACGCGAACGTTATTATGGTATTCACATCGGGATGCATCTCACGACTCTAATATAATTTGAAATTCAAAAATGGCATTGACAAAATAAGAATGTCAAAAATATTTATATATATAAATTTAGGCTTTGAAGATTTAATAAAAATTAAACAGAATCAGTAATTTCGACGAACAAGTTGGTCAGAAGAGAGTATGACATTGAGAAATTTACTGAAAGTTGGATTATCCAACGTAGTTTGACTACCTACAAATATGATAATAATATTTCCGTGATTCAATACTGGCATAAACACATATCGAATTCATTTTATATTCGATATACAATAATATCGAGATTTGAATTAATGCTTTTTATTAGTCTTGATATTTATGCTATATTTAGTAAATAACTGTATTAATTATGAATTTTAAAAACTGATGCATTTTCATTATTTATATAGCACATAAAACAAAACAAGAAAAAAAAAACCTTTTTTTTTCCTCAAAAAATAAAAAGATTAAAAATGTAATGAAAATTAAAAAGCTAACTATAAAGAAGACAACAATTTATAACTTCATAATACATAAATCTAATGAAACTTTACTAAAATTATTCTAAATAATAACAAAATAAGTTGAAATTTGTTAATATCTATCTTATCCTTTTACATATAAAAGTCGATTTAAAAAAATTAGATATATATAATTTTAAAAAAAACACACTTTTTTAAAGCAAACAAAACTAATTGAACAAATTTATCAATAAAAAATCTGCGTCTTATATTAATAAATTGCAAGAAAGCACCACAATAATATTAATAAGGTAGATTACTTAAATACTATTGGACAATATCCTTAAATATTACAATGATATCTATTTATTATTATGTACCTGCCAACGTCAGCGACTGTTTGGAATGCTGATTTTGTTTGGCTTTAATTAATTCTTTCATGTCATTATTCATGACACCTTCAGCGTAATATTTTTAAACTTCAGTTTGAATAAAAAATTTATATAGCATTATTTTAAGTCATATATTTATTTTGTTTTTTATGGGCAGGAACTTCCTTAATAGAACTACATGTCCTATTTGCAAGAAGGTCATAACTTTCCATATAATTTAACTGTTTCTTGTCTTCGATGGTCACATAACTACACCTTTTCATTCTTAATGCGCTTTTCATTTCATTATAAATTGCTACTGCGCAACTGATGTGAATTATGAGAGAACGTTCAACAGCCTTTTCATATAATGAAACAATCTGATAAAAAATTAGGGAATAATAAATATAATCGTGAAAAGTACCAGATTTATTACCTAGTGTATTTAATTCCGTAATGGAATGCGTTTACAAGTTACATAAAAATTAAATGAAATAAAACGTGGAATCCAAAATTCACTACGATCTTGGATATGAAAATATAAACAATATTTGCATTGTTTGGCTTTAAAAAAAACATGAGATTAAAATTTGATGAAACTATGAAAAGATTTGAAACTTTTCTATAAAAATATTTTTAAAATTTGTTAATATTTTAAAAATGTATTAAGGATTTTTTAATTTATTAAAATTAAGGGAAAAGTGCAGAGTATCATTAAAAATGCAAGTTTTTTATTTTAAATTGGTGTAAAAGTTATTTTAACGAAAAAACACTTTCAGAAATTATACTAAAAATGCTAAAATTTCAACTAACTAAAATTTTTAAAAACCTCTCTGAGGTCACATTTTTACACTTTAAATTATAATCATACCGCATTCGACAACTGTAGGTCAAAACAAACATGCCTTATAGAGCGCCAATACACACAAATATATGCATTAGACTTTATTAATCGCAGAAATAATTTAAATTTTAATCATTTGTAAAATGAATAAAACTGTTACTTTTTGCATCTTAAAATTTGTCACATTTGAGAAAATGTTTCCATCACAAATAAATAGTTTCAACGAATTACTACGTAAGGAGATAGAAACAATTTTAATTCAAATATAATTCCGATAAATTGAGAAATCAAATCATAATAGTTTTGGGAATTTCGACTTTTGAGTGATGAAATATCTTTTAAGCAATTCAATCAATCTTAATGACATCTAAATTTCTTTGGCATGAAATTGGCAAAAGGAATTTAGCTCTCAAAATAAAATTATCGTTTGATTATCAAATAATGGATTTTATAAAGATTCTTCTGTTTTAAAATATGTTATTTTCTTCGGCCTAGAATTATTGAATATTCGTGAGCTTTAAGAAAAATCTTGCATCAATTCCGATGAGAAAAGTAAATCGATTTCACACATTTTTTTTCTCTCTTTCTGTTATTTCACTTAATTTATATAAGTCAGAAACTATAGAATTAATATTCAAAAACAACTTTTGATTTTAGAGCAAAGAATTGAAATTACATTTTAAACATTTCAGATGCATATAACATGACATGAAGATTATTAAGTGCTGCTCGAGCTAATAATTAGAATTAATAAGTAATTAACAGTATTATTAATTCTAACATATATTAAGATGAGTCGAAAACATTTCAGGATAAATAAATTGATTACAATATTTGGATTGTACGAGATATAGTCTGAAAATCCCAAGCCGATACGCAATATACAGAATGTCCATAAATTATGCATAGGATAGCAAAATTAAATCAAAATGACATATTACAAACTATGGAGAAATTATGTCCATTGATATAATCCTTAATTCAAGAAAATTCCTTTCTTCTCGTTTTGATGAATCGTAACAAGAAAAATTATTTGTTACAGGCAAAAACAAAGCCATGTATTGAAGGGAAAAAAATGGTATAAGCTAGATGGGAAAATGAAAATCCCAGAAACAAGTCAGAAATTATTCAAACGTAAATTTAATAAATCTTCGCCAGAGGAACAATCAATTAAAAGATGGCTGAAATAGTTTCAAGAGACTGGACATGTTTTATATCGAGGAAAAGTGTGCATCATTTCCTTGATTAATTTCTAATTCTTTTCCATTCCAAGATCGGTGTATTAGTAGAAATGGTCTATTTTCATAGCTCCAAGTACTTCAGGTATCACACCATTTGACTGCTTTTAATGAGAATGATTGAAGTTAGCAACGCCGAGGGATTAAGAAATCACATCACTACAAAAGTAAATGATGTAATTCTGCAAATGGCTTACAGCTTTTGGAAAAATATCGAGAATACACTTCATTCCTACAGAATGATTAATAGCATTCATGTTGAGGTGTATTAATATAAAGATTTTCGAAATGCCAAATAAAATTCAGAAAATATTCTTCTCTCTATCTTCTTATTTATATTAATTATTATGAATCTTTATTAGGTCAATAATTTATGGGTAATTTCATTATCAAATCAATAATTAGCTAAAACGTGAAATAGATTATTTCTAAAATTATATCCAAAATTTATATAAACCACCGACTAATATAATATGAAATATTTTACGTTTAGTAATATAATGTAAAATATCTTGTACGCCTTTTGTACAAATTCCTATTAGTCAATCAATAACAAACTTCACATTGATCTGTAACTTTGGCGACAATATTGAATAATAAATTTCATGTATCTAAGTTATTCCATTGTTAAGATGTCACGGTCACACACAAGCAAATATATACAGACAGACTAACAATCTTCGCATAAAATAGATCTTGCCCAGAATTCTATAAAAATAAATAACTTTTATGTAAAGACCCTACTACACCAAATTTCACCATCCAATATTTTGCGTTTATATATTATCTTGTTGGATAAACACAACGGATTTTTTTAGATGGATGGAATAATATAAATATTTGAATTGATTTTTTTTCAGACACAGGGATGTCTAAAACGAAGGGGTTTATGAAAGTTTAAAGGTAGTTCTTTCTTTACGTTTATTATATTTGATGTTTTAATGATGCGATAAGATGTTTTAATAGCTACAATGCAATTATAAAGCTCATGTAGGAGAAAATAATAAAGAAAAATTGTATCCTTTGTTTTGAGAAAATATTTTGATAAATACTATCACGACTGTCTGGATTTTTTTTTCATTTGAATAAACTGAATTTCGAAAAACAATTACTTATAGTCTACAGTTTTTATTTCCCAGTACATAAAATGTGGAAAAGCCTTTCTAATTGGTAAAAATTCGAATTCCAGACTTTGACGAATCTTCATGTTTCAGGCCTTCTTGTGTTTGAAAAACACATCTTAAGCATTAAGTCTGTCTATCTCTAAACACAATCAGTCAAAAACACTTTGAGCTAAATGAAGGGATTTAGCATATGGAATTTAGACCAAATTTGTAGATCGAAATCTATCGAAATTTTGAACCAAATCCACTCAGAAGAAATCTTCTTGTTCGTATTTTCGAGAACAAGGGGAGGGGACTACAAAACCCTAAAATACTAGACAGATGAACTATAATACACAGGTTTAGTATCTAAAATGTGGATTCATATCAAATTGTGAATATCTGTTAAAAGACTGACTGTCTGTCGAATTGTATTTTCATATGCATGGAAATGCAATGGTTTAAATTAATGAAATTCGGTATGTGATCCTGTTACTACAAATGTAATTCCCTGTAAAGTTTTATTTTATTCAGTCAGGAAAAAGACGCCCAAGATATTCAATAAAGACTTTTATTTCACTCAAAAAATCTATATTTTTCGCCAATGCAATTAGCATTCGCACGCCAAATATTTATATTGTTCGCCAATGACGTGAGTGCCATTCGTGACTGGTGGAAGGAATTAAGATCTGAATTGGAGAGTTTGGAAAAGTTTGGAGAAATCATTAAAGCTAACTATAAAATTATGAAACATTTTTACCAATATTTATTTTTATCATTCTTTTATAAAATCCTGTAAATAACAAGTAACATAAAAAACCATTTTAAAAAATCAATTCCTACTTCGATTAAGAAAGAAATAATTACAATTAATATATATATGGCAAAATCATAATATTAAGCGGCAAAATAGAAAGCGAATACCCTGGCAATTTTCCACTCTCCTTTCCCATATATGACGTTGGACTATTATTTTTGTTTGTTAATATTTATTTGCTTTCTTTCTTTCGTTTCTAATTTATGAAGTTGATGGCTGTCTCACACACACACGGAGAGTCTTCGCCTGAGAGGGTTCGAGCTCGCAACCCAAGAGATACGAATCCAACGCCATACCAACCAGGGTATCCCGACCGTCCAATTGCAGTTTCTATAAATATTTCATTAAAAAATTATACTAACGGTGAATTTTCAGCGCCAATTATGCAACACAAAATGCGTGAATTTTCTACACCTGTTTTGCTAACGCAATACAGATTACAAATTTCTAATTATTTTTATTCTGTATTATTTTTATTCGAAAGTACATCAAAATGAATCGGAAAAATAGATCCATTAAACAATGTTTAGTTTTAAATACATCAAACATTATGAAAATAAACAGGATCGTTTAAAACAATCATTCGAAAACATGTTAAGCCTAACCTCATTAGCGTGCGGAAATAACAAACTGAATTCGTTACTTATTTGACGGCGGGAAAATGAAGATTTTTGACGAGAAAGCTAGTTTTTAATTAAATAATAAAAAATTAATGAATTGATATTTGAAAAAACTGTATTAACTCAAATGTCATCCATTTCAAGTTTTAAAAAATTTACTTGAACTTGATTGAATGAATAAAACTATTTTATTAACGACTGAAAATTTGAACAAGATGTATATATATAGGGAGAGTGTGAGTTAATAGTAGGAATTGAAAAATACTTATGTCTAACAATCGTACTTTGAAAATAGTCTGATCAAATATCCTTAAAATTATAAGCCTAGAATTTTAAAAGCTATATTACCCTGCATAAGTTAATTTCAAAGAGAAATAGTAGAGGTCCCAATAGATTTTTTATCGTGATGTAAATTTAAAATCTTTGACAATATGCAATTTCAACAGCTAGTTTTAAGACAGCCTGCAATTTTTCCATCAATCACCAATAAAAAAAATAAGTTAAGTGAGAAAAATTTAGATGTGTGACTAATTCGAAACAGAAAGAAAGGCGAAACCCAAAACTAATCTTCAAATCACTTATCACGTAGCTATACGAGCTTAGATGTTATCTAAGTCACGCGTTATTTTACTTTTTTAAATTTTAACATCGCCGCTCTTGGAAAGAACATTCTTAATTCTATATTATTTTCCGTCATCAAGTTATTTTTTTATTATTTAAAATACGTAGCGTTCTTTATGTTAACCTAATATAAAAATTATTAATCTAGAAATTATTAGTTGCTAGAAGGGTGTTGTTTATTGCTTTAAGTAATTTGGCAATCAATTAACATGTGATTTACAGTTTAAAATTGTTCTTCATTTTATTTATTTTTCTGGCTCAAATTTCTAAATTCTAATATTTCATTTCAGATTTTAAGAGGAATTAAACTCTCCAAAAGGCTTTTCATCCTATAACATGGGATAATAATTATAAATGTACTAGGCCAATGATATTATAAGCCTCTCCATATTATAAAAAAATATAAAGACATTTGAAATTCTAGTCCACAATATCGTAGAATAATAATAATTTGAATTTGAATTTTATATATTTATGTTGATAGTAACTTTTAAAAAAAATGGGAGCACAAAAGTTGAATTTAATATAATCGTAAAGCAAGTATGTATCAATATAGTTCTAAAACAACAACAACAAAATGTTATGTAAAATATATATGAAAATATTTTTTAGAAAGCTTTGAAAAGAAAATTATCATTTGGAAATAAAATGGTTATAATTGCAAAGTTTACTTTATAGATTCTAAAGCTATATAAAACTTATTTATTTTATTTGTATTCTTATTCGCCCGTTATTGTGGAAATATTATAAAAGTTCTGTTAATTTTTAGTCAAAAATGTAATAATTTAAAAAAATTTATTTTTTAATAAGCAGAACTGGATTATAAAACAGACAAATTAGACAAATCCCTTAGAGCCCCATTAATTTTTTAAGGCCATAAGACCACACATTTTTTAATTGCATTTCGAAAGTTATTAAATTTTGTGTTTTAATTTCTTTATAAAGCCCCTTTAATCAACTTTTTTAAATTAAAATTAAGGACTATTTAAAAACAATTCTAGAACAATTCAATTCTGGCATTTGGTAGTTGTATATTGTCTTTTTATAATTCCCTAAAAAATCTGATGCTTTATAATTTTTAAAAAAATGCCAGATTTCATTATTAAATATTAACTAGATTGCGCTAAAAATTATTTTTCTTCTCTATTTTGGTAAAATTACTTTTGAATTTCCAGTGAACACTTTAAGAATGTATACTCTAACCAACTTTTTAGAAAATAATATATTGCTGTTTCAGTTTCTCAAAATCTGTTATTTACTACTTATATAAAGATTATATTAAAATCGATAAATGAACATTTTTTGCTGGTTTTCAAAGCTTTGAGAAGGAACAGTAACAGTTTGTATTATCTCACGTCAAGGAACAGTTTGTATTATCTCACGACTCTTTCAAGTCTGAATTCATTTCTATAACTGAAAAGCTACTATCCTAGAAATAACTAGGTCCCTAAAATGACAGTTTTAGAACCTACGGCCTACTTCTAGAGTGTTTTGAACGATTTTCTCATCACACATATCGCATGCGCAATTTACAAGAATTATGCCAACCTATAAATATAATGATATTTATATCATGGAAAATGGCCACATAATTCAATTATAACATTTAATATCAAACAGTGTGCAATACATTTACAATTAAAAATATGATCCCGATGAAAATATATTTCATGTATAAATTATTATAATTAGAATTATGTATACATTTTTTATACATTATGTTCACCATTTGTAATAATTTATTGAAATCATATTTAGTAGAGTTATTTTTAGTAATTATGTTAGATCAGCATGCTGTAATTTTGCATCTGATAGAGTGATAGAAATCTTAACATCATTTAAAAATAAAATATTAAAAAAATCTAGGTAAAAATCTTTACTAATTACTAATGAGATAATTTATAGATGCAGTGATTTTCAGTCAACGACAAATAGAAAACGGTTTTAAACGTTCTATTTAACATGAAAATAACTAATTACAACGCTTTCTGGAAAATTGCTATTATTCTCCCATCTTCTGAGTTAAATATAATTAAGCTAGGGATAAAAATTGGTGAAATTTACATGGTATAACTTTAATCAGTCCATTTATATGCAACAGAATTCCCTGTTTCTTCGGATGTTAAAGAGGTTTATCTTATAATGAAACAATTAACGCTCACTTATTAATTTAATGAGTGCAAAAATTCCTTCTATGTTATTATAGACTGCAAATTACCTCTTAGATGATCATGTAATATTTCTAAACTTAATAAATCAAGAAATGAGAAAAACATTTTTTTTTCTGAACACGAACAAGTTAATAAAAATTATCAGTTCTTATTTTCAGACGATGTCAAAAAATATATTTTAGCAGTCTAAAACGGATGTAGATTTATTTCATATTTATCAGTTCCATATTGTCAACATTTAATAAAATATTTTATTTTACTTGTTTTTATAGTTTTATTGATCTGGCTTATAAATATTTCTCTTATCGGTGTTTAATTAAAAAAATTAAATGGTTTATTTTTTTCTGTATGCGATATTAATTTTGCCATGTCAAATTTATAGTGCGTTCGTACACTTACGAATATAATAAAATGTTGCTCTATTCGTTACTAAAAACTAATCTTTAAGAATAAGAATCTTTAAACAATATATATAACTGTTTCTCAACAAAACTTCAATAAATAAATTTTTTAAAACTATATAAAATATTTATTGTGAAAATATCGATAATCGAAACGAAACCAAAAAAAAAACCTTTTTTTTATCAATTTAACGCAAGTCGTCGTACATTTTTTAATAAAAAAACTATACATATTAATAAATATTGTGATATTTCAATCAATTTTACAGTCGCCTTTAAAAGTCTAGGCTTAAAGTGCAGGATTTTCTTTTTGCTATTCAAAGTACCCTTTATGTCCCCATATATTTCTACCAATATTCCACTATTCAACCATCATTTCTATTTTTGGTTCGGTTTTTGTATTAATACTATGCCTTCGAAATCTAATTTCCAGATCTCTTCAAATATGGGGTTTTAATCCGGCGATTGAAATGACTTCAAATTATATAGGTATTAGACGAGCCTTGACCGCAATGTGCTTGTATAAGATTATTATCCTAATAATTATAATAATAATAAAATTTTAAAGAAAGCCTCTAATTTCCAAATTTTGAGCTAATAACTTTAAATTGCCTTTTAAAATATTTAAATAAAGAGTACGATCCAATACTCAATCAATAAATATCAAATCAGCTAGTTTTGATACTAATATTATTCCAATACAAGAAACCGCGATTCTTTATTGATCTACTTACTTTGAAGTAAATTCTCGTTTTTTTTCTTCCCTGTAGAATTAATTATACGGGAAGGCTAAATTTGTTTTAATTTAAGAATAAAACCTGATATCATGTTTCGGGTTTAATATATTGGTAATTTCATAAAGAATTTTTTTTTCTGTTATCAAAAATTTTGTACAATTTTTTTTTAATTTTTCTCTGTTCTCAATATCTACGTAATTCAGCTAATCTGAATAGTCGATTAACAGTTTTATATAAAATTAAATTAGAACACATTTTGTAAAAACATTCTGTAAAAATTTTCCGAATCAAAAGTTGTTACACCTTTTTCAGAATTTTTTTTAACAACAAAAGTATCATTACATTGAGTTAACAATATTAAACGAATATTTCTTACCTTGTTTCTGATTCAATTTTCTTCTTCAAAGCATTTTAGCCCATTTTGCGTTGTAGAATGAAATAATTTAACAAATTAGAAATATACCGAATTGATTGCTAAAAAAATCACTTTTTTTTGTCATTTCGAAATAATGGAACATAAAGAAAGAAGCAAACGACGATTGAAGCCAAATAATTTTTTAAATGTTACCAAAATGCAAAATAAAAAAAGAGTAGCAGACGATAATTTTAATTATTTTTCTGTCCAAAATTTGTTTACTTTTATTTAAAAAATAAAAGAAAATCGTTATTTTTTTTATTTTATTAAAGTTATTCTTCAGAATCACTTGGAGGTAAAGAAAAAAAAATATTGGGCTTCATATTAGAACTCAGTTTTAAACTTTTGTGCTTTTCCTTTTCATTTTAAAAGAACAAACTTTTGAGAACTATTGCATCTAACAGATTTAGAGTTGAATGACATAGCGTCAACTTGATACTTTGTATAAAGTGTGTTGAATTTTAAGGCAAAAAAGAAAAGAAAAAAAACTGATACAGACTTAAAATATCATGCATTTGGAATCAGATCTTAGACTGACACAGATCCCTGATGTCTGTTTTTTATTAGTTTCAGCATGACACTAAGTATCAGATCGATCTTTAGATATAATCTGCCATTCTTTTCTTTTTTTTTAACTACCTCTATATGCATGTTACTTTTTTTTATTACTATCACTTGGAATGAAAATATTTCTGATGCCTTTTTTCCCTTTTAACTTCATTTGCAATGTTTATCAAGAAACAATATTAATGGAATTTTTTATAAATAAATAAACTAATGTATTCTGCTTGAAAAAATTCGTTTAATCAAAATAAAAAATTAAATAAGTCAAATAACAAAATTGCAATTCGTAAAATGAAGGGAATACATATAAAAATTAAACTTTGAATAGAATTTTTTGAATAGAGCGACTTAAAAAACTCTATATTCTTAAATATTAAAAAAGCTTTAAAAGCACAATATAATTAAACATTTTAATTGCTATTTTATATTTTGAAAAGCATTCAAACTTTTTAATAATAGTTTAAAAATAAACTAGAGAAATTAAATTATCGACATAAGTTCTAAATTTTAAAAAAACTCTATCATTTTACTATTATTTTCAAATTTATTTTTTAAAATCTATATACTTTTACTCGCATTTTATTTATTAAATATATTACTTTTTGACGCAAGCAAATTTTAAATTGGAAACTTTAAGAAAAGTGTATGAAAAGGTAAAATTGTGAATATTAATTTAATTTGAGATAACAAAACTTTCATTTTAAGAAATATGGTGAAATCATTTTTCAAACACATGGAATATTTATGATCCATATTTCAAGCATGTAATAATTATACGAGTTTTACTATAATTTTAGTTAGTAAATAATAGTAAACTTATTTAGCTAGATTTGAAACAAATATATATTGATATAACTCAAACACTAAATTTTTCGTTCCTTTATGCGCTTATAAGAATATTCACTACTTCTTTTTCTAATAATATAAATAGTAATCTTATTAAACAGCATGTGGAACAACATTCTACATAATTTGTGATTACTTATCAATATTTTTTAATGGTCATTCAACAGCAAGTTTAGAATATTTTTTAGCTTAATAATCAGAAAAATAGATAATGTCTTGTTATTATTAAAATATGTAAATAATCAGATTCCTTACGAAAAGTAATATCAACCTAGAAATGACGAACTGATCTCAAAACGCTTTAGAAGTTCAAACTATGGAGTACAAAACTTCGGACTGTAATTATTAAATCTGAAAATTAATTGATTTATTACAATTGCCTTTATTTTCGAATTGTGAATTTTATTATAAGATGAGATTTCAGAAAATACATTCCGGCATAGAAGAATTGCGACTGAAATAAAAGTGAACAATCTGAATCTCTGGTCACAAAAATTTTATAAATGGAAAAAAGGAGCTATTTTAAAGATAAAATGTTCATAAATGATTGTTTCTATCAGAAAAAAAGACAAATTATTAAAGCCAATATAATACAAAGAGTAGCTGTATGGATTAGCCGTCACAATCTGAACTATTTGCGGTTGATGGATTTTATTAGAATATTGTAAATGAGTTTGAAAATTTACTCAAAATTATAAATATAGTAGTGGAGTGGAGTGCATAAGAAATGTAGAAAGAACACTAAAAAATCTATAAATATGTCAAGTGACACTGGACAGTGGACTTGTTCAACCAAAATATGATCCCGGGGACATTGGATTTGCAAAGTTTTAATTTCTCCCCCCCCCCACACTACTTAAACTGCAAATGATTTTTTGAGTTATTTTTTCATTTGCCTTTATATTTTTGTTCATCCGATTTAACACTTTAAAATTAAATCCGAAAAAGAAAAAAAAAGTCTTCTCTCGAATCTTTACAATTCAAAGGATATAATCACTCTGTTTTAAACATCTAAATAATCCATTTAACAAGTTATAGATAAATAGTAAAATAACCAAACATCCCACTTTTGTTAATATTAGCACTTTAAAATTACATTCCAAAGAATCCTCTTTCCAAGATTTATTGTGCTAAAAACATAGCCATCTTATCTTAAATATTTAAGTAATAAGGTTAATTAGTTAGTGTTTAACAGTAAAGTAGCCAAATACACGGATTTTTTAAAGTATAGTTTCTATTTTATACTTACTACCCTGGCCTTATTAGCCCCACCTCTAACAATATTTAGAGCACATCCAATTAAATTAATAAATTTTGATTATTTTAATTATTTTTAGACTTAATCTCTATATGATGAAAATACAGGTTTCAGGAAAAAATTCTATATTGAGTCGTATCTATTCTCCATTTTTTTTTTACTAATCATTAATTTTAAATAGCAAGAAAAATATTTATAACGATTTAACATAATATTTGGAAATTATACTAATTATTTACTTTTAATTTTATTTTATAACGATTATTTGCATAATATTTGAAAAAAATAACATAGAATCTGGAAACGCTAATGAACGCTGATTTCAAAAACATTGAATTCCAATTCTAAGCCCACAATTAAAGTGAAAAGGGGGGAGGAAATTCTTAACAACGAGCCTTGTTTTCAATATCACATCATTAAACATACATTTATTTTTAGAATAGGTTTAATTATTCTCTTTCAGCATACTTATTATCAGAATTTATTTAATGATTAATTTGTCTCAATACAAATAATTTTTAATTGAACAGTAATTAACTTTTTATCAATATTTCCCACTGTTTCATCATTCAAATTTCTTAAAAAATGTCCATTTGTTCATCATCAAATAAATGGGCGTCTAAAGTTTAACAAAAGTTAATTAATAATGAAAATTAATCAATAATTTTACTGAGCCAAATGATTATATATACTCCAAATGCGTTTATGTAACAAGACTTTCATAAGATTAAAAATAAATAACACGCGGCAGCTTGATTTAATTGCTAGTTTACAAAAATATATCCCTCATTAAGCTAAATATAAATAATTTTTAAGCAAAAAAAATAATTGCTATCTTTTATTATCTCTCTTTTTCCCTCTTACGCTCCACTTTTTTCCTCGAAATTGTACCCAAAATAAATTTTCCATTCTACTACCTTTAAATAAAAAAGAAAAGTTTTAAGTTTGTCAGAAAGTAATAAATTAAAGGGAAATTAACTAATAATTAACTTGATTGTAAGAATTATTTCAAATATGTTTTTGTAACAAAAACTCATAATATTTTTAAAAGTCTAGCGTATTATTTGAAAAGATGTAAGACAAATATTTTTTCTCCATTTTATTTTTCTAGTTAATAAATCAAAAAATTTATTCTGGAAAGAAATGGGCTTTTTTCACAATAACTTTGGACAGAATATATTATTATTACTATTAAGTGATGATGTTCATTTAGTGTTCTTGAACATTTTGAGGAAAATTATAAAGAAATATCCTTTCTAGTCTACTTGAAGCTTTTGACGTTTGCTATAAAATATTTTATTTTTAATTAGGCAAGCTCTTCAAAAGTCCAGAATTGTAATTCTGCTTTCGTAATAATTCAAAAAATAAGATTTAAGATTTTTTTTTTTTTTTAAGATTAGGATTCGTTTTGAAATCATATGAAAGCTATTGGAAAAGGCTTTGTAATTTGAATTGTAATGACTGTGTATGTGATGATGATAATTCGAAAAACAAAAATCATATTATTTTAGAAAAAAGGAAAAAGAAATTACTGAAATCATGAGATATAAAACATTCTATCACAAAATGAACAATTAAACTTACGTTTTTAAAAAAAGTTTAATTTCAAGTGTTCTATAGAAAAATACAATAAAACGTAAATCATTTAAAAACAGAACTCATAATGCAAGTTGTGACTGGATGACGAAATAAAAAAAATCATTTC